>JAQGCC010000072.1:0-66081 GCA_034698905.1 Xestoiulus laeticollis | reverse complement strand
TTTTAAAATGCACGAAGAAATATATTGCATTCTTTGTTTTTTAAAATAAACAAAACAAAATTGCTTTGGAGTACGCTCTTCACTGGTAAAATCGTGCATCAACTGAAAATAAACACTTGTCACACAATATTAACCCCAAAAATTTTGCTCTCACTCGTTTTGCTTTTTTTGGTTTGGACAGTGTTGTTTTTGAAAGCTGCTTTTCGAAAGCTGCCTTCAAAAGCAATTTTTTCATGCTTTTGCTTTTTTATTTTTTGCTTTTTGTTTTTGCTCCGTGTTTTTGTGCGGTGTGGACGCGGCTTAACAATCCTAAAACATTGAAGGGAAAATAAAAGTTTACAACTAATAGCGTTTGCATGTCACATAAGTCACATTCATTTTTTTCTCATAACGTTCGCACCCCAATTAAAAACGATTCAATAGTTTTTGTGTTTGCCAGTTTAATAATGCATAACCACGTGCATTGATGCTTGCTGCACTGCATAATCTAATAACTGTACTATTTTTGCACGCTTGATCGATATTAATACTAAGGCCTGCCAACTGCCTTGAATTTCGGTCAATATGTGTTTCAGCTCATGGCACTTTTTGAGCATTTTAGGGCCAAGTTGGCGTTTGAAGGTCTGGAGCACAATGTTGATTGATTTGCTTTTAAAAGAGCATTGAGACAATTGATATTGCACGTTTTCACGTCTATTTTACTACATGTACCGGTTTATTATGCATTTTAAAAAAAAATGAGACCTTAACTTAACAATGGATCTTTGATGAGACTTTGAAGAATGGATCTTTCATAGTTGTTGTTCTACAATGCTTTGGATATTTACTTTGTAAACTCAATATATTGATAAAATGTTATTACTTTCCAAAGTTCACTAAGGAATTGGGCACGCAGCTCTGGAATGGTCCAAAAGATAGCTTTACAACCTCATTGTTTTCTTGTGTTTTAAAATGTATGATGTTAATGGATTTTTACAACAATGACGTCTCCATATATAATTTAATGTTTTCTTTGAACTAAGAAAGAAATCGTGTTTCATCCATTAAGAATGGTTTGTAATAAAAGTATAAGAACATTATTTTTCCTGGAAAGGGTGTAAGCTATGATTTTTAGTAAGTATAAAAACTGAAAAGGGGACTACTTTTTTTTAAAAAAGTAATGACTTAAATAAAAATTAATATTCACTAATTAGTAATTTAATATCAAGTATATAGTTTTAAAAATATCCTCGGGTTTCAAAAAAACAAAATTCCAACGACCCTGATAGAAAAAATATGAAATCATAGGCTTGTATGGAAATGTCATCTGTCAAAGGAAATGGCATCACTTTTAATTGGAAACAATGGGATCCTTAATTTATTAACTCACT
Organism: Xestoiulus laeticollis; assembly: GCA_034698905.1. NCBI lineage: Eukaryota > Metazoa > Arthropoda > Diplopoda > Julida > Julidae > Xestoiulus > Xestoiulus laeticollis. The sequence goes on along the minus strand of JAQGCC010000072.1, from coordinate 64,711 downwards.
TAAAAAAACATGTCGTAACTCATACCGAAGTTAGGATGACCTCAACAGGATCCGTTGAACTTTTTATGGGTCGTTTTACTAGAACTACAGAATCCGTTGTAATCACTTCAAGTATGACTGTTGTAATGACCCAAGAGGCTCATGAAGGATGGGAAAGCTAAAGACATTTAGGGATAAAATGTTATTGTGTTTAACACATCAAAAGATCTTTAGTTGGCAATGCTGAATGTACTTATTCTGTTTGTTTCAGCTCTTGTCAATCTATACTGAATGTGTTGAAAATGTAATAAAATTCCGCTACAGACTGTTGCAAACTTGTAACATGGTATATGATATGCATTAATTTTCAGAATTTTGGATATGAGCTTATGTATTCACATGAAATGGTATGGTGGTGAACGACACTTATTTAAACCTTTTTTATTTCAGTATTTCCAAGTATTCCTCAAGTTCCGGGAATGCCATGTGCTGGAGAAGACAGTAAGTGCTCCTTGCTTTACTTATTTTAAATTTGTCTATAATGCCTCATTATGAGAATTATAGGTTAGGGAAGTGTTGTATTTGCATATTGATGTTTGAAAATTGTTTCATGTGAAACATGATTTGAAATGTCACAATTTTATGGTTTTATTCGTGTTTCTTCGACATCCTCGGAAAAATTTTATTCACGATTTCGAATTCAGTTATAAGGGAAATTCTCATCTTAACATTTTTTGTTCCAGCATTGCACATTTGCCAAATGGTGATCTAAATGTATTACAGTGCATTGTCATATCAATAGTTAAGGAAATTTGATAGTATAATGTCCAAATGCTGTTTTTTTCTAGTGGCAAAGAAATCGATACGGTTTTTTGGCAGACAAACGCACATCTTTGCAAGGCGCCTTGCTAAACTATTAATTTTTTTTTTTGGTGTTAGAGCAAAATCTCATTAAACATGCAGTGCATATCGGGATTTGTTCGACATTAGGTTGAAAATACAGTAGTTGAATAAAGCAGAATTGTAGCTTATTGCTAACAATTTTGCCACATCTTATCTACATACATGTATATTTTTCGAGGTTATCCCATTTTTGCTTCAGGCTGCTGATCTTCATGCCAATCTTTCTATTTCAGTTTATGTCCATATTTGGTCTTTGGGTTCCTGAATGTTGTATCTAACAGGACTCTGAAATTACTGCAATTGTTTTTATTAGAACGTGAATAATAAGCGTTTCATCAAACGTGCTCGGGGTACGATTTCACAAGTTTATGGTCATGCTTTGAATATCGGGCTGTTGCTTAATTTTCAGTCATTTCTGTGATTACGTATGGCAGCATTGCATAACCAGTGCCAACCGGTGTTTTGCTATAAAGTTTTAATCACCTAGCAGATATTGTTTGCCAGTAAACGAGTAATTGCAAAAATTCGGTGGGTTTTGTGGGTCATCATCGCCTTATGCCACTGGCTGATGTTTAATTGCTCGTTTAACGTGAATTTCCATTTTTTTTTTTGTTCCAACAATTAATTCTCACCTTTGCATCGTCACTACTGTTCATTCTTTGCTCACTTTGGCTGCTCCAAGGATGTCACGGAGAATAAACTTGATTTTTGTCAGATGTGTGCGATTAAGTCGGCAGCCGCTACACCTGAGTGCAGGAAACCCATTCTGCTTAGTTTTCGTCTCTACGTATTCGTGTATTAAATGAGAAATTAACCAATTGCCAGCTAAAGCACTTGAGATTCCGTCACTGGATGACATGGAATGCTCCCCTGGTCATAGCTCGAGTGAAATAGTATGAAAAGTATGTTACTAATTGTACGGGACAAATCAATTACATGTTTTCCATCTTCTCAGGAAGCATCTACCGACGAGGGGCCAGAAGATGGCGAAAACTGTACAAAGTCAATGGACATATCTTTCAAGCTAAGCGTTTCAACCGGGTAATGTGATTTCGATCTTATTTCTCCATCCGCCCTCACTCCCCCTCACCACATGAGTCAAATATTAAGCAGCTGCTTTCTATCACTCTTTTCCTGCTCATGAGTGGTGATGTGCCTTATTTTTTTTATTTTCGGATTTCCTTTCTCTCATAGCGTGCCTTCTGCGCCTATTGCTCTGATCGTATCTGGGGTTTGGGACGACAGGGATTCAAGTGTATCACTTGTAAACTTTTGGTGCATAAAAAGTGCCACAAACTGGTCAAGATTACGTGTAGCGCGGTGAGTATTTAGTAATTTATCTATCTTTTAAAATGTTACCGTTTTTTTACGTTTCAATAAGCTGAAAAGAAGATTGCCGTTTGGGAGTTGTCATTTCTTGCCGAAATACGTGGATTTTTGTAATTCAACTGACATCCACGTAACATTTCATCTTCATCGTGTTAATTAATGTGGATTCTTTACTTGTACATCTAGCGATGGCCTCGTAAAGTGTTAATTTATATAATGATGACCCAGATTTTTTTTTTGAATCGGTTTAATTCACTATTAACCCTATTTTAATGCTGATATGATGATATTCATACAATATGTTCACTTTAAGCAACTCCTGTTTTAATTCTAGCATGCATTCGGTGTATTCTAATATTTTTATGAAAGCAAATGTTATATCTGTATATCATTATTCTAGGATCGCATCAACCAAAATGAGGCCGGTGGGCAAACACCACCGTCTGGTACCTTAGATTTCAGGACCAACGGAGATGCAGTTGGCACATCGGGATTACGGGGTATTTAGGATTTATTTTATTGTGGAAGTTTTGTAGTTTTTAAGTCCATTGACGACTTATTCAAATTTTTTTTTTTAAAACATTCGTAGCTGGCACTCCTTCAGCTACAAAACGAAAATCCAAGGATTATCGCGATAGTGCCACCCCTGGAGTACCCCAGCCTACAAGTCAGCAGCTAGAAGAAGCACAAAATGTAGATGAAATTAGTTCGGAGGCAAGTTAATAGATTTCCTTATGTTACGTACGTATGCCATCAACGATTGGATTTCTAAAAACCTATTCGTCGGTTGTTTCTAGTTGACGCCAGGCGAACAACGGCAATATTCCTTGAATGATTTCGATCTATTGCGAGTCATTGGCCGCGGCAGTTATGCGAAGGTGTTGATGGTGGAACTGAAGAAAACGAGAAGAATTTATGCAATGAAAGTCATCAAGAAAGAATTGGTTACCGACGATGAGGTGAGACTCATCTGCGTTCATAAAATAAAAATATAAGAAACTGGCTCGATATTTAATTGTGGTGCTCATGGTTCCGTAATTTCGATGTATGCATATTTTAAGGACATCGACTGGGTGCAAACAGAAAAGCATGTGTTCGAGATGGCATCGAATCATCCATTTTTGGTGGGACTTCATTCCTGCTTCCAGACTCCTAGCAGGTTTGTTAAACTTAACAAATCAATTCGGTGTCAGTAATCAAAAATGCTTAATTCCTTTCATTTTTTTTTTTTGCTTGAAAGGCTATTTTTTGTTATTGAATTTGTACGAGGAGGGGATTTAATGTTTCATATGCAAAGGCAGCGTCGTCTCCCTGAAGAGCATGCTAGGTTTTACGCAGCGGAGATTTGCATCGCTTTAAATTTCTTGCACGAAAAAGGTTGGTTTTTTGAATTCTCGTTTTTTTTTTTACCTGCGCATTCTAACCACGGTTCTAATCCGAAATTCCTGTAGGCATAATTTACAGAGATCTCAAACTTGACAACGTCTTGCTTGACCATGAAGGCCACATCAAACTGACCGATTATGGCATGTGTAAAGAAGGCATGAGACCAGGCGATACTACAAGCACCTTTTGCGGCACTCCAAATTATATCGCACCGGAAATGCTCCGTGGCGAGGACTACGGTAACGTGGTTACGATTAATTTCATCGAGATAGCATCTCTTTCCAAAGAGGGTTTAAATTGTCAAGATATGTTCGGGTTTAGGTTTCAGCGTGGACTGGTGGGCTCTCGGAGTTTTAATGTACGAAATGCTGGCCGGTCGATCGCCTTTCGATAGCGTTGGGGCAGCGGAAAACCCTGACCAGAACACGGAGGATTATTTATTCCAAGGTTAGTATATAATTTTAAATTTATTTGCCAACTTATTTTATGATTGAACTGGCATAAACATATTTTTTAATTGTAGTTATTTTGGAAAAGACTATTCGAATTCCAAGGTCGTTGTCCGTTAAGGCTGCATCGGTATTGAAGGGTTTTCTTAATAAGGTAATTATTTTGTACCCTGTTTTACCACTGTTTTTCTCGGTTCCTTTGTCAGATTATTGATCCTGTTTTTCATAGAATCCTGCTGAAAGACTTGGATGTCATCCCGAAACTGGTTTTATTGACATTGTGCATCATCCATTCTTCAAGAGCATCGATTGGGACCTAGTTAGTACTGCTTTTAATACGTAAAATCGAGTCCGTCTTTATTTTCTTCCAGTAGTCATGTTGATATGAGCAACAATTTACCAAACTTTGCGTTGGCTGGCTATTAATGTTGCCACCAGTAGCGTTTTTATCAAAGAGCTAACGAAAGTTTGTCTTTTATTCCCGATGAACTATATAATATTTTATTTTAATTTCGCTTTCTAACGAAAGGCAAAGAACAAAATCAGGCACAGAAGTTTTATACTATTTTACTAGATGATTTTTAGATTAAAGTACTCTTATTGTTGCGATGAGATTCATTTCGTGTCGATTTTCAGCTCGAACAGAAGCAAATTCCACCGCCCTTTAAACCGAGATTAGAAACAGAAAGGGATCTGGAGAATTTCGATCCTAAATTCACAAGCGAGCCTGTAGAATTGACCCCGGATGATCCGTAAGCCAACAACATGCTTTTTTTTTAAATTATGCTGCAATTGACAATCTTTTTAATTATTTCCATCGACTGTATTTCTAGCAACGCTATTGATAAAATTGACCAGACCGAATTTGATGGTTTCGAGTATGTGAACCCACTTCTCATGTCGTTGGAGGACTGCGTATAGCCTTAAAACAACCTCCTCGAGGTCTTCCATCAATAAGGCTTCAACTCAGGAGCTGATATCTTTATACTATGTATCGCCGCCTTGCTTCGAAATTCCAGGAAATCCTTGTCCAGAGCCATCATTCAACCGTATTATATTATTATTAATCTATTATCGATTTTTTTATCATCTCATATATACTGTATATTGTACTCCTTCATAGCCAGAGAGATATATTTAAAATCTACTTTAATACAATGAGAAATATTTGAATATTGCTATGGGGTGCACTTGTACAGCTGCTAGCCACTGATGTTGTCATTTTATTTGGCAACCTGATTGTTTGGAACTGTCATTCTAACTTATTAAGGAAACAATGTCATCCTAATTGGCAAGAAGGGAGGTCGTAAATATCGGTTTAGCATGCCCAGTGTTTAGCTTTTTTTATCGGGCATTTATTTCGGGTTACTTTGGGACCAATCGACTGCTTGCCGAATTTCCATTAGAGATAATTCCGGCGATATATTCCAACTGTAGACTCAAGTTTTTTTGATATGTTATACGGTTTGCGGTAGTATTGCGAGCATTTGGATCATGACTAATATTTTTCAACATTACATAAGAATTTATGGATGTGTTGTAAGAATGACGCAAACTCTTTATCCTGCCAGTGGGCTGCTTACATTGTTTCCTGTGACAGATTGTAGCAGCTAGTTTTTGTCTAATGGATGTTGCAAAATCACTCGAAGAAAATCGCCTGTCTCTTCAAATTTTACAAATTCTGTAACTTTGTTCACCAGCCATAATCAGCACTCAAAAAGAAGCAATAAAATGCTACCAAATATACTTGACAGTTATTGTTTCTGCAACAACAAAAATCTTGTTATTTTTGTGTCATTTTGTTAAAAAAAAATAAAAATTTCAACTTTTTAGTACTTTTTATTCTCCCCAAATTAATTTAGTACATTAGAATTCAATTACATTAGAAATGTGAACCTCATCTAAATTTATTATTCTCAGTCAGTGGCATCACAAGACATCAAATCATTAAAATGTAGTTGAAGAGTGTCAAGTGCGTCTGAAAATAACGTGAAAAGAATTTTTACAAATTTTTACTGTTCATGTATTTTTAAGGTTCTATCTATAGAGCTCACATTTGGAATAACTGCTTGGACCAAGCCATTCTGTAACTCAAGGGTCCGAACAAAATCCATCGGCAAAATCCAACCCATACATGAATGCAAGCTCACTTGAAAACCCCCTGTAGTTGCTTAGCAGGGTACATTATTACATGTAAATTAAATCTGATATTTATCTTTCGAAGGCTAAAAACATTATCAAAGTTATGCAAAGCATAAAAATGACCATAAACAAATGATTCCATAAGTGCATCAGGCTGTGTTTCGAAATGTTTTGAACATTTTGAGATTTATGAAAGCAGTCAATATAGAGCCTACATTATTTTCCAGGCAAATTACAAAAATAGGTTGGAACCAATTTGTATAAACTATGGTCCCTGGTATTGCAATTATAATTTATTTACAATTTTAAAAAACCTCTGGTTTGTTCATTGCTGCATATTTTTTCATTCATTTATAATTAGAATGTTAATTATGCTTATTTTCTGAATTCCGTTTGTACTGTATCACATCCAATAACCTTGAAGCGTTTTCAGAATACTTTTGAAGATTATTTGGTGATTGCAACAACCTGCTCTGCACCTTCCGCGAATACCTATTCTTGGTGATAAATCATTTCTTTTTATATTTTACTGATTGCATAACACTCATCTTTGTGACTGGTAGACCTTCAGACGTCATTGATACTAATGAAGCAGACATCAAAATGATCTTTTGTAGTACCGTACATTACAATGATTGCACCAAAAAAGTGCAACCTTTTTTTTTTCTTGTCCAGACGATTAGAAAGCAGCAGCTAATTGAAATACGAGCCTTGTGAAACTGCTATTTCTTTGGACTTTGTCAGCGTTATTCGTGGTTGCTAAGTGCCGCTGAAGCAGTCTTGTTCTCTGTTGACATTTTCAAGGTGAATTGAATTAACGAGTTTCTTGTATCGTTTTATGTGAAAGTGGAATTGAAATGAACGAGTCTAATAGCAATAACTGGGTTTAAAGAAAGAAATGCTGACGCGTTGTCCTTTAACTTAAATTGACAGGGTTTAGATTATGTAAACCATGTTAAGATGGCCTCCAAATGTCTAAACCATATCGTCCAAGATATAGTATTTCCTGGAAATAATGTATCTCTATTGATCGTTGAATTTCAGGCTAATATCGTTTTCAAAACAAGGAAAGTGTCATATTTGATGTGGTAATTTTGGTGGATATTTCATCCCCCATGTCACGTTTTGTTGTACAAATGTGTACAACAAATTGGTTATGGATTATTTGGGTTTTTTTTGGTGTATTTAAGTCATTTTAAAAATTGGCAAGTTTTTTTAGATGAAATATACAGTACAAGTAGATACCAGTACATTTTGAACTACTTTTATTTAGGAAAGTAATTATTTGTGTATTTAATGTAAATTATCTCATTTCAGTGGCTGGTGAAGGGTGAAAGGTACTAAAAACATGCACTTGATGTCACTGTGAAGGGCTGTCAGTTTCATCCCTTATTATTCAAACTGAAGTTAGGATATTTAATCGCCGTATAAAGGTAATTTGACAGTTTTTGTGTGGATTATACATGTATTTACAGTGTAATAGGGTGTCAATGAGGAAACGTATACGCTTTACATGTAAATGTGTTGGGCTTTAATTACATGTAGTTTAAAAAATATGCAGTATATACTAAATATTTTTATCTAAGTGATTGCTGTGACATTGCAAAAAAAAAGTATTTAAACATCTGTTTTTTGATAAAGTGAAAAATTGCATGAATTAAATTGTGATAGCAAGTCTACAAAGGTTGTTAAAGTACGTTATAAATGTATTTAGAGAGGAATTTATAAAATATTCAATGGATCTACATGTACTTCTGATGTAACTCACGCATGCGCAAAATGAGTTCCTTTGGAGCAAAAGCAACTTCCTGCTTCCGCATAGGAGCTAAAATTTGACCTAGGCTGCTGACTCGACAATCTGCAGTGCACATGCTTCGTTTCTATCATTATCAAAAATTGTTTGGAAGAAAACTGTATGTTAACAAAAAGAAGGGAGCGTGCCAAATTATATCGTTGGTAAACATATGGCGGAGGAAAGGAAACTATTTTCTTTACAAATGTTGAATCACACTCCAATTTCTTTTCAATGAGTTGGGAAAGAATGAACGAATACGAAAACTTTTTCCAATATAAATGATTTAGGGTAAAAACATGCTGAAGCATGGATAAGAGGATGGATGGCATGACCCTGAAATACAGTATTCCCATTGGACAATCGGAAATTCCCGTCATCGGGAAACCAATCGAAACGCTGCATTTCAAGGCCATGCCATCCATCCTCTTATCCATGCTTCAGCATGCATATTTTTGCCCTAAGATGCTGACGTCGTTTTTGGGTACAATTTAGTTGCATTTTTGTTTTTATAAGACCCCAAGATTACTTTTTGAATGGTTCTAGACAGTTTTGTATTTGAATATTTTCCACCACACAAGCTTAATATTATGGCCTAATCAATGTTAGTGAAATCTGGTTTTGAAAAATATACAGAAAATCGCCATTTTGAATGTGTTTGTTTATTATTTTTATTGTTTAAAATTGTAGTATTGAAATTTCAGCCACCTTAATTATTAAAATTTTAGTCCATTGAAAATTATTACGATTTTACTACAATTTTTGCATTGGAAATTACTAAGATTTTATAACAGAATTATTTACGATAGAAGAAAAGATACTGTAACTACGCTTTTAAAAAATTACTGTGAAAAATCTGAAAATATAATTGAATATTCACCATGCGATAAGAAAATGAATAGTCTATAAAACCATCAATTTTTTTCTCTTTTCTTGATAACTTGACCTTTTTAAACTTGTAAATAGTATTGAAACGGAAGTGAAATGATGCCCCAACGTTTCCCTCAACTTTGTTTACCTTCCGGATAAATGTTAACTGCAATTATACTACTTTTTATTGTGTCAAGGCCAAAAAAACATACGATGGTAAATATTTTCGCCAAACCTTCATAAAGTTAATGTTGCACTTGAGGTATGTAGCATGGCTTAGCCCCATGCTGAAGGTACGCTAACTGTTTTGATATTTGTATCGTGTGATTAGGTGAGACATCACAAGCAGTCTGAAATGCAGATAGCGATATATGATTGCAAAATACCGCTGTTATATCACGAATAAAACGACAGTATTAAAGCGGACTTTGTTTTGCACCCGAAAACCCAAATACGACAACTAGCATTGTTGCTAAAATGAGCATTGTGTTGTTACGAAGTGCTAACGTGATTGCAATCGAATTGGTAGTTCTGAGAAGAATTTCTGTCAACAAATTCAAGTTGAGACCAGTTTTTTAGAAGAAATATCATGCGATTATTCATTGCAGCTACAGTATATAGAAGCACGTGCTTTTTTATTTATAGTGAATTAATGATGAGGATCTAGTTGGATGATATTTACATGTATCTCCAAAACAAGATGTTTGAGACTTTTAATTAAATACATGCATCTTCGACCAGTTTAGTTCCACCCGTTTCAGGTAAATCGGGTCGATGTCAAAGGTCAAATGAATGCATGGGTTTGGCCTTGGAGTGGGAGGAAATAAGTGGTCCGCCATTCTTAAGGCATTAAGGGGTGATAAATGTTGGCAGAAGTTTAATTCAATTTTATATTAACATACAAATTTTAAAGTTTTATTTTAAATCTACATATGTATTGGTTTATAGGATGTACATGTATACAGTAGGTTTCAGGATTAATATATTTATGCAAATGTTTCCATCACAACAGCATGCAAGCTTTGGGTAACTGAATTTGGGTTGATGTACTGTAGAATCCACCTTTATTAGCAACAGTATACATGTACATGTACAAGTATGTACTGTACCAAAGACTGTAATGTCTTAGTATTTGTTAATTTAATTTCTTCTTATTTTTAAAAGAATTATAATGTTAATTAAATTAGCGTTATGCCCAAAAAGGACGTTTAGGTATTTGAAATTCTTCAAGGTGCTAACATATGCAATTGAAACAAATGTTGTAAAACAATGTCATTTAGTTCCAATGCATTTGACAATTACAACGATTGCTCAAAATTAAAGACTATTCTTAGAATATAGTTTTAGAATTTTAGAGTAGACGAAGTAATTTCAGTTGATCTTTTTATACCATTTTTATATCTGATAATTGTCATACTCGCTAGTTCTAATTTTTTACATTTTTATACATTTTCATCCTATAGGTCAACGAGTTTCATGTGTTGAAATGTCACATAAGGACATCCAGCTTCTCACACGAAGGTACCTATTATAATTTGTTTGGTGAATCCCATACGTGTATTTCCGGCTATCATTCCTCTATATTTATTCGTTGATTTCCTATCCCATCCTCCCCTCTATTTCTTTTTCTCACGTAATTTCCACCCATTCTTTTTTTTTACTTTTTGCACGGTGAATTTTTCTCTATTTTTAATGATGCTGGTGTTAGCCACATGTTTGCGTGCTTTTATTTCTTTTCTGTGTAATTTTTGTGTGCTGGCAGACACATGACCTCGTTTTCGCCTACTTCCTGGGTTGAATAGGAGGAGTTAAGAGGCGCGCAGACGAACCATGGCCTCCATCTCTTGGCCACGCGTTCATGTTTGAAAAAAAAATATATTTATTTTTTCTGGGGTCACCCACAAATGACTGGATGTGATCGAAATAATCAGTATTGCCGATATTTGCTTTCCCGTTTTGAATTTCTGATTATATCTCGATGACGAATGCAACTTCTGCATTGTTACTCGATGACTATTATACGTTTCTTTTACATAGACTACATGTGTGAGGAATTGTCTGTTGTCAAATTCTACAACTTTTTTTTTTCAAAACTACGTGTAGCAAAAAGTCGAAATTTGGATCACCATTTTAGGGTGGAATTGTCCTAATTTCAGAAGAAAATTGCAGGCCATTTGCGTTTTTTGTTAACCTTATGATCCTTATCTGATATATTATACAATTAAAAACTTTGTTGAAACTATTTTTGAAACTGAATTGGGTGGATGTTTTCGAACACTGCTTATTATATAACCTCATAAATAATTTAACTAAATTGGCATTGTGATTTATGGTTGAGCCAAATCTCCCCACTTTGACCAGCTCAAGTACATTACATTGAAAGCTTAATTAGCATTAGCATTAGCATTAACCATTATAATTTGAAAATTCTTTATCTACGCATCTAAATGTCCTATCTAATACGTGTTACTAGGTATACTGTACCAATAAAAATGTAAATTACATCTACGTGATATTTAGCTATCAAATTGATGCTAAAATCGTCGTTAACCATAGCGCAAACTCATTGGGATGACGTCATTGACACTAGAATCAGATATACGTGTAGCATCATATAACTGATTTCACCTTTGTGATGAAACACATTCTTGCTAATCTGTATGTATGTATGTATGTATGGTATTTTTGTGATTCATTGAGGTTTGATGAGAAATTTTCAAAATTAATATCAGTATTGCATACATGTATATCGCTCACTAATTTAAACCCATCTCAGGAACAAGAACATGAATGTAGATGTAATTTACAAATTCTTAAAAATGAACCTCCTAATCTCCTATGATTTTTTGAATTGCAAAAGCACAACTGCTTAATAAGATATAACAATTCCTATTTCCCCAAAGTTAAATGGCAGAAATGCTTGCATATGACTGGTGACGTCATGCGACATTAGCAAATCTGAAAACGTTTTTATCTTACCGATATTCATTGTACTTTTTCTAAGTTTGCATTTATGACCATATGTGCATTGACTTGCCTAAATATTACCTGACATTTAAGTATAAACTATAACTACATTATGTTTTTAATTTTGGCCACTAAAAATGGTCATATATGTAATGACATAATATGTACATGCATGTATGCAATTACATAATACATGTATGTACTAATGCATTCATTCGCATTGTCCAGTTCATAACTTCTAAACTATTTACATGAAATTTTTATATTTTTAATAACAAATGCATTGCAGGCTCAGTACTCAGACACCATATAAGACCATGCATGCAAGCACTGTCGGGTTATAAAAAAACGTCGGATTAGCAGAAAAGATTGTTAATACATGTTCATTTGATTGTATTGTATGTGTATGGTGTGTATTCACCTTTTGTATATTGGGTAGTTTAACAAATATATACATGTATGTAACGCTCGCTTGTTTTGTATTATTAAAAACTTTTTCAAGCACTCACTTATATTCGAGGCATTATTTCATGTAAATTTCGAAAAAAAAAATAACCGTGAAAAATGGGTCGGATTACCGAGACCTGCATTTATGTTCAACTAATTTCGTTTAATGCGATCCGAATAAATCTACCCATAGACGACAAAAAAAACCTGGGGGAATTCCCCTCCTTTATGATCGACCCTCCGTCTACGCATCGGCTGAGTGGTTCCGACGGCTAGCCGGCTGACGCAACGCCAGCGCCACCTGACTGCAGACCGACGAACTAAAATTGCACTCTCCCCAAATCAGTATCTGGGGGCACCAGACTAGATTCCTCATTCTAATGGCGACGTCGGTCCGCAGTGTTGTGTCTTCGTTTAACGTGCTAAGGATGCGTTTCAACCGTCGTTTTTCGGAAGTATAGCTCGAGTATAGTTTGAAACAAGGTCTCGCGAGTGTGAACTTCAACAGTGATCATGGAACAAGTAGAAAATCCAAGTTACAGTCCGCATTTGAAAAAGGTGCTTAAAAGCTACCAGACCGCGGCCATGACGAGCCTAAGCGGGCCGAACACCTTCATGGCAGGCTGGGGAAACGCAGCTTCGACTAAAGCCTTGGATTTGGATTTAAAAAAGGCAAGTTGCGCTCTTGTGCCCGCCAACGGCAGATCCATTTCACCCTGCGTCAGCCCGCTAACGTCACCCAAAGGCGATGATACGAAAAAAAATAGCAACTACTCTTCGTCCCCCAGCAACAGCACTACCACTACATGTACCAGTACCAGTACCACCAGCACAGGTACGAGTGCTAACACAGGTGCCAAATTTTTGAATTACGATCAATTTCCAGTTCCAGCTAGCTTTCCCATTCAGCAAGTGCCTATTTTGACGGCACCAGACCAGAGTCGTTCGGAGCGTTCTGAAACGGTGCTGGAAGGGGAGACGATTTCTTGTTTCGTGGTAGGTGGGGAGAGACGCTTGTGTCTACCGCAGATTCTAAACAGCGTTTTGCGGGATTTCAGCCTGCAACAGATCAACGCCGTGTGCGACGAATTGCAGATATTTTGTTCTCGTTGCAACCACGAACAGTTAGAAGTGTTGAAGGCGACTGGAATCCTGCCATTCAGCGCCCCCAGCTGCGGCCTGATTACCAAGACGGACGGCGAGCGTCTTTGCAACGCCCTGCTTCACTGCCATCCTCCTAGGGCCATCCACGATCTCCCCCCGGAAAAACGCCCTTTCCACTTCAAAATCTATCACGAGTGCTTCGGCAAGTGCAAAGGAATTTACACCCCCGATCACTATACTTCGGAGTCGGCTCGTTGCATCGAGTGCACCGAGTGTCATGGCCTGTTCGCGCCCCAAAAGTTCGTGGGACACGCTCATGAGGCCCTGGAGAACAGAACCTGTCACTGGGGCTTCGATTCGGCCAACTGGCAGGCTTACATCCTGCTGGCTAAGGACCAAGAGAACACAGAACTGCTGCAGAAACAGCTGGACGAACTGAAGGAGAGATTCTCGGGGGTTGCTAAAAACTCGACTGGCAAAAGAAAACAGGTAGGTTTTTGAGACCTTTGTTGACAGATGAACCTAGAAACAGAATCCAAAAGTGCAAAACTAGCTACGGTGTCAATAAATTTCATGGATTTGCCTATGGCATTCCAGCTGCTAAAGGCTATTCAGCGACCTTCTTGAAGGGGCCTATTGTTGCTTTTGTCTATGGTTTATTTTGGTAATCCATCACCAAATTACTAGAATCCCCACCTTCCCTGAGGGTTCTATGCCAGTTGCTCGCGCGGACATTTTCCAACACTCAATACCACATAGCCACATTGCCCAAAAAGCAGCCACGACCGTATAAAAGTTGCCCTTAAAAAATCTGGCACTTCGCCCCCTGCCACATGACATACTACATGCTGACTGCAGGGTAAGGAATTGAATTGAATTGAAATGTCCGTGTGAGAAACTATCCAGAGCACTATGGTCCTCGCACTCGTGTCGAATTGCAGAAGTTTACAAAAGTATTCTGTCTGCACAGGATGTTGGGTTCTGTGCTAAAATTGCAATTCCTTGCTTTCAGCGCAGTGTATAGGCTCAGTTTTAAATTGCCATAACAAGACTGATATGTCTATCTGGTGCTTATGTTGCAACAGTTTGTTCCAGTTACGGCCGAAAAAATGCTCGCGCCATATTACGACATTTCCGTGTGCTCTTTTTTTTTTTTGTATACTGAGACGCAGCGCAGAATTTGACCAGAATTTTGCTGCGTCTGAAGCAATTGCAAGAGAGGCGCTTGTTGGGAACGCAGGAAGTCATTTTACAAGGACAACTCATTCTAGATGTACAGTATGATCCTGCTGCGAGATCAGGCGAGCCTTTGATCTTTCTGCTGGATGGACACTCTCGACGGATATTATGTCAAAACTGGACATGAATGCAAGAATAACCTTAATTATAAAGCAATTACTTATTAATCAACAGCACGAAGTTCAGTGTCACTGTGGTTCTTAGCACCAAGTATGGGTTCAGTAGGCTATACATGATGGACAAACTGAAAAATGCCTTCTAATGATTCGATGTATGTGCATCGATTTCTTTTAGCAGGTGCACGATGCATGTTGGTAGTGAAATAAAAATAAAAGAGCAGATCCCCGATTCGTGATGCGTATTTGCCCGCTTTTATTGACTCGCCTAGACCTTGTCTGGAAATCCTGCCAAAGTCGGGGGAGATTTAAAAATATTCAGACAACTTGCCACTTATGCAATCCAAACGCTATAGCTGCATGCTTTTCATAGAAACCTTCCTTGAACGTGTTTGGTGCATTTTACCAGAGTCCTTGCTCTGTCACGCTGCAATGCCATCTTTAAATAAATTTCTGATGTAAAACATGGCAGTTCCAAATTAAGACTGAACAGATTTTGTGCATCTGGATTGGTTTTCCACCTAGCAACAACTTGTGTAACCTAAATGAATGCTCTGGAATGCAGTCAGATAGTGTGGTCACCCAACTGTTGATGGTCTCTTACTAAAATTCAACAATGAGTGAACCCTATTTTAGAATAAATGTTGCAGAGCAGCAGTTTATAATTTGGCAGGCTGCCTCTGTAAACGTCAGCACATGATGGACGTAGATTCCATTGACAATGCCTAGCAATTATTGGTAATCATAATTAGCTAACAAGGCGTTTTTTAAAAGTACACAGTTATTAAACACTGTTTTTCGTGTAGCATGTGTGGATTAACGATGTGCATTTCAATATTTTAATTAGTGATTGTCATGGTTAGGATCCCATATGGACGTAGATTGACACTAAGCTAATGTATTTATATAAATATAGAGAGAGACATGGACAAATTTCAATTTTTGGATAGCACTGAAGTAATTGCCATCCCCAAATGTTCAGCCCCTTCCGGCTCTATTTTCAAATAATATGAGCAAAAATAAATTGCTAGTGTGAGCTTGGTATTTTTATCTTCCTTTCGGCCATCTTTTGAGAATCTCAATTGACTCGATGAGGCTGACGAATTTAACGAAGCGATGATCGCATGTGTGAAAAAATTCATATCTTTGAAACCTGTTTCATCTGGAGCTTTAATGCGAACGAAGCGATTGTTCAGTTTTTTTTTTGTTTTTTTTTTTAACGCGCTATCTAATAAAAAACACGGCGATAAAATGACAGCTGAGTCAAGGGCAAAAAATGTGGCTCCCGAATTTTTTTTTTTACCAAACCCGGACTGACCATGTCAGGAAAAATGTGAGATTTTTTTAAGCTCTTTGCAAAGAACCTTGTTCCGGTTCAGCTCTCCTTTGGGGGGTCATCACGGAAATGCCACCGAGATGGTGAGCGTGTGGTGATCTGGCGACATTGCAGTGTATGGGTGTTGTGCGAGAACATGCAAATAAATAGGATATCAACACATGCACACCATCTTGGTGGGCGCTCTAGACGCAGACGCCATATTGAGACTCAAAATGGCGGGTAGGACCCTGTACACCCCTCACTTTGTGAATAGGAGAAGGCTATAGACCAGTTGTTGTATTGTAAACAGAACGGGGGCGGTTATGGCTAGACCATTGAGGAAGGATGTAAAAGTTTGTGTGTGTAGGCCCACTTGTCGTATAATTCTGCCACATGTGTCGAAATTGTGAAACTGTTTCGAGACTGGTCTGGTGGAAACATGACTGTATTGTCTCCCAGCTTCATTGTTATTTATAGACAGGGAAATCCGCATTTGGTCTAATGAACCTCTCTCTCTATATATATGCGATATACGTCGCATTTGGAAATGCTTTTATTTTTGCATACATGTAGGTTAACATCCCCGCTTGCAACTTTTTTAAAAAAATATTTAATTGTCAGGTGAAATTACGTGACTAATTTGAACGAATCGTGCAGTCTTTGAATTTACAACCTGCATTTAATTTTATTGTGTTTAAGCATTAAAAATGGTGTCCAAAAACGCAATATAATTGTTTAAGCCTCAGGCCACACTAGGCTGGAAACGCGCGTTTGACTAGCCTCAAACAAGGCTTTTAATTAAAAAGGAATTTTTGCACGAGATATGAACGTGCAAATTTTATAATTCTAGAATTTAAATTAAATTCGATGCCCTGTTTGAGGCGTGCCAAACGCGCGTTTTCAACCTAGGGGGCTTAATGTTCTGAGTGGGTTAAAATGTGTGACATCGCGAAATTTAAAGAGGATGAAAACATACTTTGAAATGCCAGAAATAAAAGTGAAGGTATATACTGTAGTGCATCTTGAATGCCATTTGCATAAAGCGCCGTTAGAATTCCACTTGGGGCATTCAGCGTCTACATTTCAGCTATATCAAAGCACACTTGTTCAAATGCGATAGAAATTTTCCGATTTTTAATTCGTTTAGTTTTCGATAGAACGAGTGACATAATATCACACAACCAATATATAAGCTTGATGACAGTCTTAATGCCTATTTTTGGCAATCTTAATGGTGATTAATAGTAGATCTACTTCCGGACGATTGATGACTTTTTAGTAGCTGAAATAGCAGAAAAGTGGGTGCATAGTCCTCTTGTTCAATGACAACCCAAACTATCTTTTTTTTTCCTGGTTTCGCATATTCGTCCTTGGTGTTTTTTTTTATTATCTGGCTAGTGGTGGTGGTGGTGGTGTTTTTTTATCAATCGCGACCTTGGTGAATGCAATTGCATGGCTCTGGAGCGACTCTAGATATACATGTAGTTGATAGCGGCGAAATTATTGCTATTTTGACGATCTGTATAGAAAAAGCTTTCTGTTGTGATAAAACAGAAGGCATGCAGACATATGCACGGCAATGTGCATAGGTGCACGTAAAATGCAGAACGTGTGGGGTCACCTGGCTAGACTGTGCATGGTGCGGGAGAGATGCCAGACTGTGGGCGGATGGGAACAGCCAAAGATCATAGAGCGGCAGACAAGTTGCACTGTGGGAAAGTTGGTGCTAAACGTGTTGGGAATTCCCCTAGACGAGACCTTTTTTTAATATCGGTCTCCTGTTTGATTTAATTTCAGAGATCGCTGATTGGCGCACCTGTTAATCGATACATACTAGTATAAAGGCTCTTACGCCACATAATGGACAGGTTTTAAGAATGAAGTTTCTTAAAACCCTTTTGGTACAGGTGTACTTATTTTTTCAAAATCATGCGTGTTTTTAATTAAAAAAAATCAGAGTTGGTCTTATGATGCAGATGAAATATTTTCACTGCTGCTTTACTGTTGGCTCCATCCATCTTAGAGTAGCTACACAAATGAAACTACATGTATTAAGAATAAGACACTTTAAGACAATTTTTCCCGTAAGACAGTTTTATTACTAATCATTTTCATTTGGTAAAAAGTGTCTTAAGACATAATACACTATAACTATAAGACATTTTCCCCTATAAGACAGTTTTAAGACTTATACATTACATTCTTTAGCAATTGTCTTAAGACACTTCAAGAATCCTACATGTCTAAGGCCGGAATTCATAGTCGTCGAAGTAGTACTTATTTGTATACTTTTAGCACACAAGTAGTACTTATTCGATGACTATATATGAATTCCGGCCTAAGATTATGATATTTTGAAGTGGCTTAAGACTGATAGACTATTAAGCAATTATGTCATAAGACACTTTATTTTTTTGGTAAGACCCCCTGCCACTTCGGTGCGCCACCAGGGGGTGCTGAACCGGAACTCAGTTGTGTAATTCCTGATTTTGTCGCGGCGTGTCTGGAAGGAGGCTGAAATTGGTCGAATGAGGACATTCTTCGTTATTGTTGTATGATGACCGCATTTATGATTATTACCCTTCTTGCACGATAGCGCCAGCCGATTCCTAAGGCGCCGTCTACGGCATTGTTTTGCACGGCTTTTGCCGAGCCCCTGGCTAGTCGGCTGGGGCGAAAGGGGAACAGCCTAGCCTCGCTCACCTGTCGTAATTGCAACGGAGGTCGAAGGTCACGCTTAATCCACCTGCTAAATGCCCACCTCCTTCAGCAGCAAAACCTACCCAGCCAGTTATAGTTTTTTTTTGTGTATGTGTGCCCACACGATGGCCTCATTTACAAGGCGTTTTGGACTGGTTATGCGTTCGCCCTGTACGAAATTGGGCTATTTCTAACCACGTCACGTTGCATGTATAGACTGGGTGTCTGTAAACCGAATTGCCCAGCGTGTGTTTGGCTAATCGGAGACATGATCGCCAATCTGAGAATTTGCACATTTCTGCGGATAAATTAAATTGCATTGAAATTTGCTTGGACGTTAATTAAGATTTTCACGGTTTTTTTTTTTTTTTTTTTGGTAAAGTGGTTCTGCCGGAATTGAAAAACTAATCAATCCGATTCTTTGTATAAATACTTTTTCTACTTAATGGTTTACTAGTGACATTGTCATTCTGCTAAACATATATTCCCTGAGGAATTTCATAGATAGGATCTACGGTTTTTAGGAGTGACCACAACCATGCATGCGAATGCCCTTCGGGTCAAAATGATAGATATTCTCGTTGCGTAGCACTTTTTCGAATCTCAATGGTCTCAAATGTTGTTGTTGTTGTTGTTGTTGTCAATAGGCGTGTTAAAAACACAACGACTTTGGCGTCCAATGGATCAGAGTTGAAATCCCGACCTGCTATTCTGATGGTTAACATGTTTATGGTACATGTATCAGTACAACGAAACCTGCTAAAGGTAACCACTCAACAAAATCACTAAATTCTGTCACTGTATACAGGTGGTCACTATACAGAGAATTGTTGTGAAGGAATTAAAGTATGCTGTGCACTAAAACCAATATTTAAAAATTGGCCATTATGCTGAGGAGGTCACAATACCAGGTTTTACTTTACATGTATATGTCTGAGGTAATTGATGGAACCAGTTATTTGTAAAAGAAAAGCTTAAACTTGATTATTTGTAAAGTTATACAATGTACTACATTGTTTACCTTAATTGCCAATCAGGATAATTAACAAGTTTTAAGCGATATACAGAAGTTGCTCGGGACTAACAAAACCATGGATCCACGTTCACTTCATGTATCAAAAATTATAAACATAGGCTATTTGTGTTTGGATAATGTACCATGTTTTCAAGATGTTGCAAATTCGGGCATGTTGCAAAGTCGGGAAGCTGATAAAATATAAATATACACATGTACAGCATATAAAAGGAGTCGAAGATCAAACTTATAAATGTAACTTTTTTTAATCCTACATGTATATGGTGATGAGTGAATTGAAACACTAACTGCGCATTGAAACCGAATTTAATAGCTTGTTTAATTAGCAAAACTAGACTTATGATTTTTCGACTTGGATCTCGGGCTCTGGTTACTTTTCATTGTTTTTAAAGACCATTTCTTGACCCTGTCTTCCTAATTCCACAGAAATCGAGCCTGACTTGTATAGCTGGTTTTTTGTTACAATTTAAAGCAATGTTATCGGACGGACTTTTATCTAACTTTTTTTTTCTTTTTTCGTCCAATTGATTTATGAAGTTGTTTTGAGTTAGGCGTTTTAATTTTTGGCATGCGTTTTGGACTTTTTATTATTAGGATTGACTTGAATTTCGGTCAACAAGGTCAACTTTTGATAGACCACTTAATCGAATTGTTTTCTGAGTATTTTTAACGTCGGCAGCAGTTGACTGAATTGCTGTTTTATATGTATAGCATTTCGGCATCGCATACAGTACATGTACCACCAAAGATGAATATTTTGATAGCTGTCTCCTCTTCCAAATGACGTCCTTTCCATATGCTGACCTTTGCAAATAGAGACCCTATGCGAAAATAAGCAGAATTAGATTTATTTTGAGTCATTTACTAGTTGGTCATCGTTTATCAAAAGTACATGTATCTTTACTTTTAGTGTTTATACTCATTTGCACGTGTACTTGACGCGCATAGATAAAAAGCATGACCTCGCCAAATTTAAAGAGAGTGAAAAACATATTTTTGCATGGCAGTAATAAAAATGAAGGCAATGCCACCTGCTGATGGCATTTCAATGAAGCGCCGTTACTATATGACCACTCAACACGTGATGTAGACGAAGCCTGAAATGACGTCGTTGTCTTGATTTCGTTAGAACTCGTGACCAATGCCTCTGCATAGAGGCTAGAAATAATACTTAGACCTAGTTCAAAATTGTCTTTTCATATTTGTGTCCTCCATTTATTTTTATTTATTTATTTTTTTTTGCCCCCAGAAATCAAATTCTCCATATCTTTTAATGTCGTATAATTCAGTATATTGAGCGTGGCGTCGGTTCACGTTTTGCCGTGTTATTCTCGAATAGGATCATGAAAAGGTTGGACGGGGGATTTGTTTTTTGTTTTCTATTCATTTATTCAGTCTTAAATTTCTGTCTCGGTGATTTTATAGGCTAGCCTATTCTCTGTTATGGCTGTTGCCAGGGCAGGGTGGCGCCACCAGGCAGCCATCTTGAATGCTTAGTTTGCATTTTTTTATCCTATAGCTCTCTTCTTCTTCTTCTTCTTCTTCCTCCTTCTCCTCGGTTTTCTATAGACTCAGTTTGCTGGCCTATTTCAGGTCATGGCTGTTTCGTATTTTAAAGGTAATAATTTCCAAAGGGTGTTCTGTTCTGCCACGTATTTTTTTTTTGGGGGGGGACGACTGGATTCCGGGATGTGGGCGGAATTGACTAGCAAGTAGTCTGGAAGGAATTTTTATCAGACGTTGTGTTTCGTGTTGTGATTAGGCCTAGGGAAATGCAGTGAAGGGGTATTCCCCTCAACATCTCTCTCCCACCCCCAACTCCTTTGAGAAATAAAAATGATATTTGTGATGCACGTATATGAGTCTGTGTTTATTTTTCGAATCATCCCATTGGTTATTATTAGTTTTGGCAAGCTGGTTAAGGGGCGTATTACGAGCCGGATTCGCCGCGTTTAAATCCCCATATTAGACATGCTAGATTATAATAGTCAAGGACGGGAGGGTGCATGCATGCCTGTGTCTGAAGTGTACTTTATACAGACTTTTTTACATGTACTTTTTATGTGGTGTGTAGACGGTGCGTGCGTGGCGAAAGCAGTAATCGAGCACTCGACGAGTTGGCTTAATTGCGAATTAACTAGCTGATGACTTGAGATTAAACGTGGCACAGCAAAACCCATGAGCACAACTATTCAGTTTCGTAATGCTGTTTTTTTTTTTTGGTATGAGTCAAGCTTCTGCTGTCACGATTAGGCGAAATAAAAATCTGACGAATTCTGGGAGAGGTAAACTTGCTTGGATAAAATGCGTGCCCTCGCCAAATTTTAACAGGAGAAACAGCTTATTGTATGCCAGAACTGAAAGTGAAGGCAAGGCATCCCGAATGGCGTTTAAATGAAGCGCCGTTGCGTCATGACCACTGAACACGTGATGTTGCACATACATTAGCTGAAGCGCCGTTATTCAGTTTATGAATTTCGGCCACTTTAAACACACGGGGTCACATTGGATATACTTAATAACGTCACACATGCGAAAGAAGTTAAACGATTTGTCTGATTTTTATTTCGTCAAGATTTCGATAGAACCTATGTAGATTTCAGAGCATCCGATCAGGTTTTCAATATACACTGTATTGGCTACCTTCAAATTACATGTAGTATACCACGCATTCCTACATAAGAATTGTATGGCACCTCACCTTTACTGATGGCTGGACAGCTTGAAATTGTATAAGAATGCTCTACTATATGTTTATGGCATTCCAGTAGTGAAAGTGGGATTAGCACTGTCGTTTTTTAGTAAACATGCACATGATGAGGGTGTTTAGCCATGTAAATTTTGGGTGTGCTAAAATTCCAGTGAGAATACTTCTTCACACTCCCATAATGGCCGTTATGCGAATTTCTGAATCAGGTTTATATCCCAAGTAAGAAAACTATTCTGTATGCATGTAGTTCCCCGTGCGCTAAAACTGATGTACATGTACATGTAGTTTGAGAAGATATGCGCCATAGAGGAGAATTTGATTACTTGGGCGAAGCTCTGCTCGTCATTATTTGGTGAGGTGTAGCATACCATGGCCGTGTCTGTGGCCTTCTCCCGTTTTTTTTCGTTCTCCCTCTGGAAAGGCTGCAAGATTGATTGGGTTGGATGACGCCATTTTGTGGGCTGGCATTCTGAATGTTGGCGAGACGAGATGCAAGAAATATAAGCCAGGGAGATACATAAGCGGCGTCGCCATTGACGCTCTGTCGCGATCGATACGGAAAGTAATGGCGGGGAATTTACCTCCTATTTATTCACTTTTATGCCATGTGTACGTCGTTAACATTTGCATGAGTATTCCTTCGGCTAGCTGCTTATTAGTTTAAAGGGGATCTGTTGCGTGGGAACGGAGTATCAAGCACGGGCTTTTCGTGAAACTAGTTTTGCTAAAAAACAGATAAAAAAGCTTCATGTATATATACTCAAATAGGTAGACTGTCTGAAAGAGAGGCAGCCATCTTGGAAAGAAATGGCGCAGTCTGCATGTGTATACAATTGGCCTATAGTCTTTTACAACATGCGGTATGTGCATATGGCCAACAAGTTCCTACTACTGGGTGCATCCCGTTAATTGGCCATTTGAGTTACGAAAAAGGCATGCATTGTAAAGAAGTTGGCCATAAAATGAACGCCTGAAATCGACTTTTGGCGCCATCCCAATTAGCAGGTTTTCTCTCTGCCAATATTAACTTGATAAAACACCATGGTTATGCACGATCGAATTTTTAGGAAGGAGGTTTTGATGTGCTCGAATTAATTGCCTATTTGCAGTCGTTAACATGCAGGCGCAAGGTGTTAACACTACTTGCAATTTTAACTAACACACGTACACTATATACTATAGACTGGAAAGTTGAGTCCGTAAATTGCATCTTGGCACCTTGTATAGGGTATTTCGTTTTTTTTTTTTCATATTTAAGAATTGAAATTTTGCAGGTGCGTATAAGGTTGTACATGTAATGTATAATAAAAATGTAAGTTTTTTTTAGCATTAAAAAGTTATCCTACAGGCAGGGCTTTTTCCTTTGAAGGTCGCTCGATTTCAGACAAAATATACCTTATAGCCGTTACGAGGAGGTGTTTTAATTTAATTTTTTAACGTTGCATTTCGATATTAAAAAAAAGGCGTGATTGCGAAATTGCAAAAGCAATCGTGTTATATAGCTGCCTAAATTTTCGTGTTTTTTTTTTCTGTGTGTTCCGGTATATTTTTTCAAATGCAATTAACTAGAAAATGATCGTGAACTGGACTTCTCGCCGACACAAACACCTACAATTATTTCCCATCTCGCAGAAATCTGGTAACTCAAGGGTTTATTTATGAATCCTAGTCACGTCATGATCTCTCCTGAGAGATTATTCCACTGCATGGTGCACATGCGACGTGGGGGTTCATAAACAAGGGGTTAAGGTCGTAAATTCTAATTGCCTTATGCAAATGAGCCATCCTTGCCCTGCCCCCCATTCACATGTAGAAAAGTAAACCTACATTTATGGACAGGACGAAGGAATTTTTTAAATGGATCCGGCCTGGTCATTTTTGTAGATGGTGCAAACGGACACGGATATAACGTGTTTAAAATACATGTACATGTCTACACATGGCCCAGTTCTCCCCTCCATGTTGGTATTCTGCACAATTGCATGCCCTGCGAGCAGCTTGAAAATATGAACCCGCGTTTGGTTTTAAAAATCAATAAATTGATGACCTATTGTCCTTCATGGACAAGCTATTTGCCTATATACTTGTTTATATTTTACTGGCTTGCTGCCATTTCAGTCGAATTTTTCCATCTCTTTTGTGCTGCATGTGCTACGCATACACATTGCTCGTTTAGTACCTTCCGATTAACGAAGCACTTTAGGACTATGCAATTACACTGATGCGTTTTCATAAGTTACAACTGAGGCTGAACGTATAGGTCGTGGATAATGCTTAAATCACTCGAGTCAAATTTTGTTGGCAACATCACGTTCATATGCAGCTAACTGTAGAGGTCCTGTAATGTTCGACTACAACCATGGAATAAGCAATTCAACAGTGGTACCAAGGGCAATCCTCTATACTCCCAGACAATGCTCCAACACCATTACACATACAGTATAGCCTAATGCCGATTTTACAATGCAAATCACCAAAACCATGAAACTAGTCTTTATCTCCACCTCCTAAAATACATTTTGTTTCAGTTTGATAGGAAACAGTGCATCGTCTGGAAAGTCAGGAAATGTACTGGAATTATGACTGAAATTCGAGTTAAACCCTTGTTATTTATGTTTTCAATACATGTAGTGCATTATTATGTTTTGTTATGTAATTTTCACTATAATCAGCCACCGAAATTAACCCTTTTTATAACATGACTGAGGTTTGGTTATTGTATTGTCTTGGTAGATCATAATAATGCTATTATTCTGCACACACACACACACATATTAGCAACATTTTTATAAGGTATAACTAAAAGGTGCCGTATGAAATTTTGGGTTTTATTTCGGATATACAGTACAACACATGATTTGTATAGGGCCAAAACTTCCCCTTATAGGATGGTTCCTTGAAAATTTCTGGGATAAGGCTTGAAGTCCTTGAAGTTTTTTCAGAAAATTTACTGGACACCCTGTTGGAGTAGCATCGGAATGGTGAAAATCCCAAATTGAAGGAGAATATTGTAGTCATGATGCAGAGTGTATATAAACGCGCTCAAAGCTTGAATGACGTCATAGATCGTGGCTAGGAAACCTAACCTTGGAATAGGATGCATTTGGGAAGTGGGCGAAATGAAGCATATAGGAGGTTTTTGCCAAGGCTGGATGCAATCCTCCGTAACAAGCTTGTAGGCGATCTCTCTTAGCAACCGTTTGAAATTCAAATCTACATTACATGCACTTGCAAGGAATTATTCGATAATTGTTGTTAACGAAATCTCGAGAATTTTATTCTAGGTATTATACTGTATAGCTAAGGCCCATTCAAACGCAGTGGGGTTTTCTATGACCATAGTGCACATATAGAGAAAGGATTTCTTTTTATCACTTTGAATGGCTTTGAAAATTATAATACGAGTTTAATCAAGAGGGTATAACTTTTCAATTTTCCATATTTAGATACATTGTAGGCTGCATCCTGAATAGTTTCATTTCATTTTGCTATGAGGATTCATTTGAAATACACAGCTTTCAGGTTGTAACCTGTAGTTCAACCTGTAGTATCAAAATGTAAAATTCCAATTTAGTTTTCAAATTGTTCTTTTGGAGTAAACTGCAGTGCCTTATTTTGATTTCGAAACACTGTTTTGAACTAGTTATTTTGAGATGCGAAACAATGCCAAAATTAGGCAAGCGAGAGAATGCTGCTTACATAGTAGTAGACTTGAATCTTTTATAGGCTGCTGCAGTCATGTACAAACCAAACATGGTAAAAATGCATTAAGACCTTAAATTATTGAACAGCTGGTAATCACATGGATACGTTACCTGTGTCTAACAGAGCTTCCTTGCATGCATTTTTAGAAATACAAACATGTTTTTGCCAACATTTGGAAGCATTCTTGACGAAATTAGCGTTTTTATGGACTTTTTCTTTGAATTTGGCATATTTGCACCATCTATAGGCACCATTACTCCAAAAGTACAGTGAACATCAATTTACGTGTGGAATTTTAAGTAATTTTTATCAGTGGTGTTTTGCATAACTGCAGGTCATTACAAATAAAAATAACTTCTCAGTGCTCATTTACGGTATACTGAAATGCCACTGGGTGGCATCTTTTTTTTTTCTCTACAAGTTTCAGATTTTCCCATTTGAAACACAGTAGGAAACTCGCGTGGAAAGTTCACACACCCTCGGCATGGCCTGTTCATAAATCAGATATTAGACTTTTCGTCTCATCTTCCCATTTGTAACCAGTTGCATGGCATTTTTTTGGACACCTAAATATGCCGGGGACGGGCAATCTGTTATTACCCCCTGCTTGGTCAACCGGCTTTCGACGTTTTCGAGTTGAGATTTCGAGTCTAATCTTCATCACCATTAAAAAAAAAAATCCTACTGCACTCTCTTGGCCAGTTCGCTGAACTGGTGACTAATGGTCAGCCCATTTTGGCCGTCACCGAACGTGAAGCCCAGATTTTTATTAGCTCCCAAATTGTTGTTTTAAATGCTCCTTTTTCTCCAGTTTGTAATGACCCATAGTTGTTGTGTTTTTTTTTCCCTTGCCTTTTCCCATGAAATTTCAGGGGCAAAAAAAAAAAAACTGTGTCCGGAGTGCAGTGTATATAATGTATAGGCCATTGGACAACTTTTATGAGCCATAATGAAAGGCCTGCCTAGATAACTCCTCTTTTTTTCTTCCTTCGGATCAATTTGCGCAGGCGCAGGTTACATTTTCAAAATTTTCAACGCATTTTATTCATAAATAATGGCAGACTAGCCCTACTGACCGATGGTCAGCCGTGGGATCACAACCCGGCATTCATTGTTACAGCATGACCACCATTCACCCCCCCCCCCCTCCCATCCCTCCCATGTTATGTATGCTCTCGTTTACTTGGCCACCCCTCTTTTTCGTTGCTCCAAGGCCCCAAGATGCTCGTAAACTGTATGAAAAGGTGAAAGTGGTAACCGTGTTTTTGACCACTCCGAAGACAATTTTCAGGTAAAAACCTACCAGGTGCAAGTGGGGTCTTTGCGTTTGTTTGTGTCCCTCTTAGCCCCTGTTTTGCACCAGGCTTTATAGTGGCGATTCCTGGAAAACACCAAGATGAGGATTGAAGAAACTCAATGGAAGGGCTAGGTGATGTCATGAGGGTCCGGCACAGGAGTGGTCATGCTACAATCATGGGGTAATCCCTTAACGAATCCAGAAAACCTGCATAACGAAGAGAGTATTTTTACAAAAAAAAATTTTTTTGTCATTTCAACTAAAAAAAAAAAGTGGTTTGCTTTCTGGAATTTTTCTCTTTTTGAGGACGATGTCCACTGCTGCATTTTTTAGAAAAAGTTTTTGAACTTGTTGTTAATTCATCCTTGCCTCTGGTTCCCTTCCTCCCCTCAGCTTTTGGGTATATTATAGCAACACCAATCGAGGAGTTGTTTCCATGAAATCAAAATGGCTTCATTAAATTGTCCACCGACAGCTTTATCTACTAACAGGTATTTGGTAAATTCCCAAACGAGTTCTTGTGGGCTTTGATTTCTCTGCACGCCATTACATACCAATTAGACCTTGAGTCAACCCAATGCTATTAATTGCATTTATTAGCTGTTATGATTTTATCGTTGGCTTTGTGCCCTCAACTGTTGCTCCATTGGCTACTGATGCACCTTTACGCTTTTGTTTTTCACTACCTTTCAATATACTTATAACGTAATTCTATATGAACCATGGAGAGTTTAGGTTTGTGCCTTGGAATTTTGTTAGAATCAAGTGCTTCAATACACCGACATGAAGTGGCAAGGGACAAGTTTCTTTCAAATGACAAGTTTTTGGGTTCCTTCCAGAGGCAGGTTTGTGCTTGGACAGGTAATACCCCATGTCAATTGTCACGGTGCCCTACTTTTTTCACTTTATCTTCCTTCTTGCACAAATGATGTACCGTATTGTATACAGAAAAACGAGAATTGGGCTAGTCGGGATATGTGCCTTGTCCCATCTCTCTCCTTTCTCCCCCCCCCTATCGTCCTCGGACACAACAGCTGAATAGCAGGATTGACTAGCAAAGGACCCAGCCCTTAAAACAGTTTTCAACAAAAATGTGAGCGTAGGTTTCCTACTACTGGGTGTTACTATTAGTCCCAAGGTTTCGAGCATTTCGGGCCAGGTGCGAGTATATACCTGTCCTTGGGTTTTTCTTTATAAGTTTTGGACAAACTCTTGTAGGGGTCTCGTTCTTGCCCCCTTTGTCCCTAATCGTTTGGAAGCATGATGGGTGATCAGTGTGCGTTTTTTGTTCGAGTTGCAAGTCCATGGGGAGCGCGTGTTGGGATACCACTTTTGTCACACTATAGAGTGATCATGATGCTTTTTACTGCTGATAAACTGAAATAGCACAGCTTTTGTTCTTGGGACCCATTCAAAAACGAAGCAGTAAAGGGGTTTCTATGACAAGCAACTTTACCAACAGGAAGGTCCTGTCGCACTCCTGTGAAACAAGAACTCGCAAAACTTGCAGCAGTTCTAAAAAATCCTTATCATATAGTTTATGAACAGTTTCCATTCTTCACAAATTCTATTTTTGTGCATGGCCTCGTTGTATACTTGATGCGATGCTAACATTCAATGTAAAACAGCCAGAAAATTAGGCAGCAGTTGCACTTGTGTAACCAAGATACTCTGGAAATGAGAGGGCAGTAACCATGGATGTTGTTGTTACATGTACTATAAGAATCTATACTGATGCTGGATTTCTGTTGACGGAAGCATTTTTTTCCCCATATGATTTTCTGCATCATTCTTAAACTACAAATACTACCCACGATATTCTATAGCAGGGATGACATCCTTTTGTACCTTTATTTCTGTAATATATTGTCAACGCAGTATAAATGGAGAAAGTTGCATGGCTAGACCTATACATGTAATTTATTTAATGAACAGGTGCTGAACTGCATGCTACTACTTTTTAAATAATTTTTTTTTAACATCTCCATGATACTGGTTTTGTAAAGTGCACTATACAATTTTCTACAAGTGAAGCTGCACCAGGAGCGGCCATTTTGGAAAGATATTGATTCGAAATTCAGTTTCTTTGGCGTGGGTGTACGTGTTTGGAGTGTCGTTTTTGTGTTGCATGCGTGCCTGCATGTTTTCAATATATAGATATATAACCCCCCTCTATCTAGGCGCTCCCATGAGTCGGGTACTGCCGGAGTATTTTTTTTTTATTTTTATTTTAACGAGAGTCATAATAAAAGCCTTGGGCGATGCCAGACGAAAACAACCACTAGATTTCTTGCAAGGCTGACAAGAATCGCATGTTGGAATTTTTTTTTGTTTATTTCCAGCGCACTTATTAAAACACTACGGCGGCGTTAAGTTGCCGTGGGATATACAATGTATGCTTGTGCTGCACTGGGAATTTCGCGAAAGGGCATACTAGTATATTCGAATCGATTTTACCTTTTCGTGCATGGCGACTTCATAGATTTCTAATCACGCTCAGGGTTGAGCACTATTTTTAACTTTTATTCAAATTAAAAGTTTCAGTTTTTGTATATTGGATTTGCTCGTCTATATACATTAGGTTTTGAAAAGAGCCGATCGATTTTGAGCAGAAACTGTATGTAAACAGATAAATTTTGATGGCAGAAAGCGTCTAGTCTGGGCGCCATGTTGGCCATTTTTATACATCATGGTCAACATTTTCAAATTGCTGCAGTGTTGAAAAATTCTGGCCTTCAGAAATTGATTTGTATTGAACAGGCATTTATCAAACGTGGACGTGTCTATCCTTGCATTGTGTAGATATTGAAGGATTTAAACCTTCGAGTGTCAAGCAATGTGCAAGCTGCATAGGTGAAGTACATGTATATATATAGGCTATACGATAAACCCACAAAAGTGAGTGCACTACAAGGGGTTCTATAAATGAAGTTTGACCTTTCTAGATTAGTTTGGGGAAATCAGATGTGACCTGGTACATTTTTGCATGCCATTCTATTTTTCAGAATATGAAGTTTGACATTTAGGTACTGTTCCAGGTTGAATATCCCTCGAATCGTTCTGCATAAATTGGCATAGTCTGATATATATATATACATACAGTTAATGGTAGTTGATGGTATACATACATGTATACAGTATAGTAAAGCAAGAAGTGGATGGCATCTGAGGACTTGCCTATCCAGGGCATGTTTTGATATGTAAGGACACGCAATTAAAGCCAAGTCTGCATCGGGTAAATAAACTCTGGTAAGCCATATTGAAAACTGCCATTGATATTTCATGACTTGTCAAGTTGTCACATTGACATTGTGTGCGTGAGATTGCCATCATTGGCATGTTTAAGTGTTCCATCGTGGTATTTTTTGAGCACGCGACGTTAAAACAGGCATTGGGAATGGAAGTGTCCCTATAGCTTTGTCATGCTATTTTACCACGTCTTGTGTAATGGTTGTGTTTTTCCCTCTGGATTGATCAATTTTTCATGAAGCTGAGACGATTGTTTTTGCAGGTTTAATGAGTTTGTCGCTCAAGACTTAGTTTCGTTAGGTCGATGCTTGATTATACCCATAATGCGCTAAAAATTAAATGGAAAGCTGTACAGTGTAATTCTAATGATGTCATATACATGTAGTATGGAACCTATACTGGGTTGCCCTAAATCTTAGCAAATGGAGGTGTCAAATAGTCGATGACAGACGTTGCACCATGCAGGAATAGAGCTCAGTGGGTTTCCAAAATACCCTTATGCTGTTGTGACGTCATGGAAAAACTTTCCCTGTTGCAAAAAGGGTAACATAGGTCTAGCCATCCAGGTGAGGTACTACTGACCTCAAATGACCTGAACGGCTGGGCCACGTTTGAGCCAATTACGTGAGCCTTGATTGTCGGTACCCTTTTAACTCCTCTGTTGCAGATGGGCCATTTCTCAGAAAATCCTAACGTTTTTTTTTAGCATCCTTGGGTGGTGGGACCATAATTAGAACGATAATATTACTCCAGCTTGCTCTTTCTATTGATTGCCTCTAACATCGTTTCGAATGTAATTGCTCCATATGTCGTCCATTTTTAAGACTTAGGTTCTTGGAAGTGCATATTACGCCCCGTGATTTTTTTTTCGGGGGGATTTATGCTTTTGTAGAGGTTGAGGGGCCTAGGGGTGAACCTCCTTGTTAAAACTAATGACCAACGTGCACTCCTGGCAACCTTTTTTTTTAAAAGACGTTTTGATCCCTAATTTACATACTTAGGTACGAGTGAAGGTTTTTACTGGCTTACGGGAGGTCCATCAGCAAAAAGGGAATGATTACATGGTAATCTCAACCCTATAAATTTGCATTAGAGGTTGAGGCGCAATTGGACCAGACCAGGAGGAAATCCCAATTTTTAACCAATTTTTTGTGTGTGTGCTAATGCAGAATGTCTGCAATCAAGGTTGATGAACCTGCTACGCTTATTTACAAACCCATTACACACACCAGAACAAATTGAATTATTTTAACATAAACTCAAATATGTAATTAAGTTTTTTTTTGAATTCGGAGAAATAATAAGTTTCGAGGCCTTGTTTTCTAAACTCGCCTTCATTCATTGATGCGAAAATTAACACCGAACCGACAAAATTTGCTTAATGCATTGCATGCTTGCAGGTCTTAAATTAACTCTGCTTGGACGATTATTGTAATTCCAGCAAGGTTTAAGCGCCTCTAGGGAGACAACTGGTAGGCAAACCTTTTGTTTGGCCATTCTAATGTTCTCGTTACTTTGTTAACGTTATACTTGGTGCTTTATTTGAATTGGAAAGCAGAATAGTCCATGTCAACAGTGTCAGCACACACACAAAATTACCATTCGAAACCTGTTTAAAGTCCTGTAGAGTATAGTGTCTAGCCATTGGGCACCAGTTGTTTGAGCAATGCAAATTTCTAAAGGTTAAAAAACATAGTGAGGCATATCGCAATGAATACCTGAAAACAAACGCACAATTCTCGGTGCATCCGCTCATCGTGGAGCTTCGTTTCAAGGAACGAAGCATCGCATGATTTCAGGAATGAATTCTTCAAATGAAGCATTCTGATGGGTGCATGCCGCCATTCCCCGTTTATTTCGCCTTCAACACTATGCTCCACTATGTGCGAGCGCATCGAAAACAACTTGTTTGATCTGTAATCATGCATGTGGTTGCAATGCCTCACCATGTTTTTACCCTTTTTTTAAGCCCACATGCACTTTTGAGTTGAATTTCAGACCACGTGTATTGGGTGCGGTTGCGTGGTTGCCCCGGTGCTACCATGAGCCACGCTCTTTTGACGTCACTCCTTCCATGCCTTTGCTCCGTTATATTCTTGACCCCCTGCGGAGGGTAGTGGCGCGGGGTCATTTCGTCTTACGTATTATATTGCTTCCAGAAAGCAGATAAGTACAGATAACTAGAGGGGTGGATGGCGAAAGAGAGATAGGAGGGTGCAAGAGCTAAGGCAAAAACAGATAATGTTCAGGGCAGGCTCCATCTGTTGACCGTATAGGGTGGACGCACACGGGAAACGGGAGGCAAAAGTTGATTTATCGAGACTGATGATGATCTTTGGGCCTCACTTTCTAGGAATTGTACATTTTTTATGGGCTCTGGATTGTTTTGAAGAAGGCACACACGGAATGCGTGTTGATGTCACCCCCCACCCCCCTTGGCATGCCCTCTCTGCACTCTTTTAATGCACATTCCAGGTATAGATTCGGTTTTAAGTTGTGTTTTTTTTTTATACCGTAGATGCGGGGTTATATTTATTGGTTTCTGATTTTACAACCTGTTTTGGCGTTTTTTTCTGAAAAATACTCGTTCGCACTCTGAAATTTTCCACTGTGTGGTCCGTGAATGACAACTTATATGTGGAATTTTAAAAGAACGCTGCCCTAGAGAATACTCAAGCTTCAGTGTTTTAAAATGTCTAAATTTGCCATTTTTGACCATTGCCAGAGCATTTTCGAAGTATGTAGTGCACTCATCTGACATGTATAGGGCCTACTTGATATCAACCTTTCCCAAATTTTGTTCATGGATAGACTATATTTGTAAATGGTCCAAGCTTAAATTGGTTCACTTTTAATGACAAAGGGTGGGTCTGGTCCATGTCAGAGTTGTAGTTAATGGAGGAAAAAAGAGGGATGAAACTAGTTTGGGGCCTTGATGTTCCTTTCACTTTTCCTCTTACTTTTTGGCATGACTCTAATAGGGAGTTTCTCTCTGAACGTCCTCAATGTTTTTTTT
The DNA here is from genome assembly GCA_034698905.1 of Xestoiulus laeticollis. NCBI lineage: Eukaryota > Metazoa > Arthropoda > Diplopoda > Julida > Julidae > Xestoiulus > Xestoiulus laeticollis. The sequence continues at coordinate 30,957 of JAQGCC010000072.1, read as the reverse complement.
TAATATTTTACAACACACCACCTTACTTGTTTTCCCCTTGTCGATTAAAAGTCTGTATAGGCAATACCCCCAAAAAACATGGCTGTAACTCAATGGCATCATTAAACGAAGGACCGTCTGCATGTCTGCACTGTGTTTATGGCAAAATGCAAGCCGAGTAGTTTCATGGCCGACTTTTTGGCAGGTTTCTCTACCACCACCTTTTTTTTTTTTTCTTCTGGATTAAGTCTGGAATGTCAGCCTGCATCAGGAATCACTTTCTTATGGCTCAGCCTAATGAGCTATCTTTAGTCTAGCTCCATCCCGTCTCAAGATTTCGTTTCCTTGCTATGCCATCTGCACATTTTTTTTGGCACTTGTCTTTAGAATGTACAGTTTGAACATTCTAGATGTTCGTCCAACTAATCTGTCTACTAAGGCCTAATATTTCATTGATGGATTATTATTATCCTGATGCATTCATGGGAATGTCACGGTTTGCACGACACCTGTCATTTTTGTTTTAGTTTTGCTTGAGCAAGTCCTTTGCACACAAGAGTATTTCCCACACATAACCTGTACTAAATTATATGTGGGGGACTTGTCCTGTGAGAGACTATCCCAAATAAACAGTACCCTATACCTAAAATGTCCCGAATTTCAGTAAATGCACCTCGTGACAAATTGCACGTATGGGCTTCTCCTTATAGTAAATTGATTCTCAACGTTTCTTTACACTATATATGTAGGTTAGAAATATGGATTTTTTTTTTGTTGAAAAATGGCAATTGCTCACGAGAAATCCTGTTTGTAAGTGGGTCTATCTTCTTTAAGTTGGCTGTTTCCATCCGCCTACTCCCAGTCGTTTGCTGTCGTCATTGCCGTCGTCTCTTTTCTTGGAAATTATTGATCTGTGTTTGTCTATGACGGCGACATCTTATTTTGTTATTCATAGGGAACCCAGGTTCTAAAAGATGACTCTGTTTTCTCCACTTTTATGTATTCCCCTCGGTTCCCATGGGCTCCCCGAATGCGGTTTTTTTTCTTATCCACCTTCATTTCCACATTTTCAATCGAAATTCTTGTTTGTTTTCCACAATGAAAAACAATTTCCTCTCTTAAGCCTCTAATAATGTTTGTATTTCTTCCAGGCATTTTGCGGAATTGACCTAGTGTTTCCATGTTTTCATTTATTAATACATGTATTTACGTCTTTGCTGTATACACGTTGCTTTCAAATTAGGATATGGTTTCTTGTTTATCTGCATTCGACGAGGCTTTTTATATTGACGTTCTTTAAAAAAAAAAAAAAACTCGTATACATGTATATATTCTACAAAAATACTGCATTTTTATCAATTTTTTATTTTTGTATTATAACAAGTAGTTTTTTTAAAAGTATGTTTTAAAATCTCCCCATAGCAAAACATGCAGTTCAGTTCCCCCTTAAAGTAGATTACCGGAATCTTTCCTTCAACAAAAATCCTAGAACCTTTATGTGCATTATGGATATTCCAAATAACATTTCAAAGGTTCTATATTTTTTAAAAAATGGTTGAAGATGGAACTCGAAATCTGTTCAAAGGTGTTAAACCCAAATCCGGTTGTTATATTTCAATGTACATGTACAGTAAAACCAGCTTAAGGAGCTAGCCCACCCAAAAAAACGACCAAGCCGAATTCGGTCACTGTATACAGGTGGTCACGACACAGAGTATTTTTATGAAGGAAATATTTAACGATGCTGTATAAGGTTGTGCATGGCGCCGTTTGCTCCACTATCAACCAACAAATAGAGTATAAAATAGATTATAGAATATGTATAAAATAGACAAGGTTTTCATCGAAGAAAACGAATTTTCTGAAGCACTCGTGATGCTAGTTGATTATTTGGTGGCCATCCCTCTGTGTACGTGATGTCATATAATGTATGGACAGTGCCGGATGCCGTCTATCCCAGGTTTTCATATAGCCTTCGCATAGCATCTCATGCCAGTTCATTATCAACCTTGAGTCTATATTTGACTTGGGAGTGCTGTTGGGTTCTGTAAGAGGGCGCTCATCGGCCGTTCGATTCGATGCAACATTCCCATCAAAACTGGGATCGGCTTGTGTGCTATTTATGGGCTCTTCAAACAAATCGCCGATATTTTCTAGCGAAGCTTAGCCTAACACATAAAACCCCGAGCGCTATAGGGCCACCCGTGGAGGCCACAAGGACGTCCAAGGGAAAAGACGGGTAGGGGGCGCTGTTTCACAGTCGGCTTGTTAAAATTCACCTATGGATTTGTGCTCTACTACTAGCTAAGGTGCAAATAGCCACTCTTGTCCTGCTTGTCCGAGGACATATTCAGTGTCCACCTGAAACGACTTTGTCCTTCCAAGCGTTACGGCCCATTAACGCCTTGCAAGAGTTTGCACTGACCAGCCGGTTTTCTTGCTTTTGTCAATAGGAGAAATCAATCTCTTCTCCTCCCCCCCCTTCCCTTAAGTTGGCACCCAAATACCCAAGGGTATCGCCATGCAGTGCTTCTTGACAGCCCCAGAAACCGAAGAGGGTAAATGGCGAGTCCTATATGATTGGAGTTGAATGCAAGGCTTCGGAGGGGGTACTAGCTGGGCCGCCATTTTACTTCCTACTGCTTTTCTTCAATTACTCCTCTCTTTAACCCCCCAACCCAACTTGCACCCACTCACCACATCCCGTCATTTGAAGCCGACTGTTTTGTCGTCTGTCAAGGCGTTTTTTTGCCCCCGCGGACACAAATGTCCAGTCTTTTGTATAGTACCCCCCCCTTAAGTCGGACAACTGGCCCCCAAGCGGCCGACCGGTATTGGCTAGCCTATATCCAGACGGTGGCTCACCTTTTTTTTTTCTGGAGATGGTCCGGTTGTTAAACCTTTATGACACGTCTGTGTTGTTTGGATATTCGACAGCGGTCTATAAGCCATCGGGTGTGTAAAACCCTTTTGTCTCGTGGATCATTGTCAAGGGTTTCTAAAACATTCTTGGCGCTTAGTGTCTCTCTCTCCAGCTACAATTGTAACCATGCACAATGTGTTTGGAGGTGCTTGAGCTTGAACCGTGACTCGATCGAGTGCCTCTCTTGCATGCATTCAATCATTTTTAGGTCATTTTTCTAATGGGATGCATGGAGGGTATAAACCCATCTATAGTTGTCAAGTCATCATCCAGAACTTGCTATCCCAGTTTTTGATAATGCTCTAATATGGTTTCCTGGGTTTTAGTTTGTATTCCCGTAGGCCTACTTTCAAAGGATGGAAAACATATTTATGGCTATATGTCAATGATATTCTATTTAAATGTTAAAAAAACCCATAAAAGTTCGAAAATATAGACAAGGCAGAAATTGGACGATGCTGTATGGTCATATTGGGAATCAGAGCTGCTAATCCTATCTAATTATACAGAATACTTTAAAATTAGGCCGCGTTACCGGATTAGTGCACCATCTCGTTGGCATGTTAGATTGATTAATGTATATATTTGCCCCCATCCTCCCCATGCTAACTTGTGTAACTTCTTTTGAAATCTCATAAGTCGTTCACCTTTACTCGCATTCAGTCATCCTACGAAAAAGTTTTTATCTTTTTTTCTTCTTCTTTTACCCCTTGGTATACATCTTTGAATTACCCCCGGATTTGCCCTATCATCCTATTCATCCCCCCCTCAAATTCGGTGTGCATCTGAGCATTGAAAATGGTCGTAATTTGCTAAGCTTTTCCCAGACGATGGTGCCCTTTAGTGTGTATAACCCCTTTGTTCTCATTAAAACGCTCGGCTGATGCTAATTATTTAGCATTTATCATGCAAATTTCTACGAAAAGTCTGCAATAAACGCTGCGACGTCCAACCCCCCACCCCCCCACTCCTTGCATTCGCCCGCAGATTTAGTGCTTTAATAGCAGCTGTAGGATGCACCAGCACCGGTTTTATAAGTTTGCAACGAGCATTAATTACAATGCCAGACTCTCATTTTAACTGCATTTCCGAAGGTTTGTTGAAAAGGTATACGCGGAGCAATTTTATAACCTCTTTTCACCTTCCAAGAGATGGCGTCTGCCTGCTCTCAACTCCTGAATTCTGGTTTTCCTCAAGAAATACCTGTTGGCACTTATGTTGAATTTTAAATGTGCATGACCATTGCAAACGCAGTCATGCAACATTCTCTCTTTGTGGATGTAACGACCATAAACAGTAGCGCCTTTCTGTATAGCTACATTTCCCAAATTCCCCCAGACCTGGAAAACAGTGGATTTTGTCAGGCAAAATTGATTTATTTGTGAAAATGTCAGGCTAGTTCAGCTCAGAAATGGTTCACTTCCATGCTTTATTAATTACGAGCCTTAACAGGTAGCACTCTCAGTAAGCCCTACATTTACAGAAATGCATGGGAAATTCCCCTCATTATTTCTATCAGCATTGCATGCACTATTTGAAAATGTCATGAAAGTTCAACGCTTAACTTGCTTTCACTTCCATATTTCAAGTATACAATTGTACATTTGCAGAAATGGGGAAAGTAATTATTGAAAGTAAGACTATTAATATTTAAATAGGAACGATTTCTGGAAACTAATTCAAGGGAATTATTACATGATGTATTTTTATATTTAATTACATAACAAGGTCCTCAGCTTGAAATGGAATCGATATGATAATCAAACGAATATTAGGCAACTTAGATATAATTCGCGTTAACATATAAAGCATATTAGAGCAATGTTCCTTAATGAATAAGGAAAATGCTATTCTTTGTCTGGCAATTAACCCATAGCAATTTAAGATTCGTAAAAAAAATAACAAGTGCTTTGATGGGAAAATGTAGCGAAGGCAATGGCATCGTGTATATGACGTCACGATACGCTCTGGGTGTTTGGTTGCTAAATGTAGCACACGGATTTGGCGGGACCGAGGGGTATTAGGGGTAGTCATAGGTTCCCGTCCTAATTTTCCAACTGCATTTTTCTAAGAAGAAAAGCCAGGCTCGGGGTAATAAACAAAATGCTATCCCAGGGGGTGGCAATGCATGCTGGTTTTGTTGTGTATACGCGGAATGTATGACTAGTATATATACGAAACAGTTGGCATCCATTTCTGGTAATCACCTGACAAGCTTTAGTGCGAATTTTTTTTTTATAAAAAAACTCATCGATTAACGTTTGTTGCTTGTTCCAAGTATACATCCAAGTCGCCATAATGGTTTCTTTGTCCGCAAAAACGTTAAGGAAAACCCTGAAACCCGTGCACGCTTCCGTGGCAGACGTCTTTTAAAATATTTTTTTATGATATACACAACAGGCTTATTTTAACTAGCCTATGTGCATGCAGACGTGTTTTTTGATCCCAGATCACCCTTCCTCACTGGTGCTGATCAAGGTGCTATCAGGCGATTAAATAGCATCTCCTCGCCATCTTATTCAGGTCATTTGCCGAATTGGGAGATGGATACGGCAATTTGAACACGCTAAAGATGCATCTAATAAGGTCGTTTTCTCTCGGTTTCGTTTCAGATGTAATTACCCCAAAATGTGCAATAAATAATAATACAAATTCTGCCCATTAACCGATTTCGTGCAGTCGACGTCCCCCCCATTGGAATATACATGTAGGAGAGGGAAAAGTTATGGGATATCCCTGATCTTAACTGACATGACTGAAACGTGATGATTTTTTTTAAAGATTTCGGTAGAATGTATACCTTATGTGGTTATTTATAGTGGTTTAACAATAGAACATTTTCGTGCTAGTTTCACGTGAATAACACGTATCAATCTTTTGCCATTTGCAATTGACCCTTTGGTGTTTGTGGTGAAATTTTTTTAGGCGAACTTCAGTGCCTGCACATGGCAATATAATTGTAAACTGGATATTGTATTCTAGTAAGATGCATTATATTCACATGCAAAACAATAATGACAATTTTCAAAGGTAAGCCTGGTTATTGAGTCATTTTTCCTGAAAAGTATGGCACGCCATCAACTGGTAACGATTAAGAAAGCGTTGCTCCGCACTATAGCGTCTCTATGTCGTTTGGCCAAATTCCAATTTTGAATGGTTGTTCGACTATTTTTACAAGGTTTCAAGGTTTAACTATCGCACGATGCAGTTTTTTTACGAATGCCAAAATGCTCTTTGGTGGCAGTCTGAAAATTGCCTTTTCCTCTAGCAATTTGTGGGAATTTTACGCTATAGTCCAGGTTGGAACACTGCAGTAGTAGCCATATAGCCTTGACATATACAGGTTAAAGCTGAGTTAACATATGATTGGAATATACTCGGTTTTAATTATGCAACATTAGTATATTACACATTTCTTAAGCACTTTTCATGACTCTGGATGGAATATGGTCAACTAACCCTGTGTTTTGAAATTTGTATCGCCATGCAAACAAATGGTTTCTTGACAGCTTGGCTGCCATCCAGACTTATTAGATTCCCATAGGTTTTGGGGAAGAATTATTTTGCCAATTTTTATTATAACACATCCGTTTGTCCTACAGTTTTAGTTGTTTCCAATATATATTAGTAATACAAGTTTGTGGCTGCATGTCTTGTGCTGTCTCATACACACACAAAAAAAGCCTTTCTTCAACTGAAAGTATGGATAATAGTCTTGATGTTCAACTCGATGGTGGCTTGTGGCCAGATAATAAGCTTATTTTAGTTTTCAAAATATTTTTAACTTGAGTCAACTCTTTAATTTTACCAGCTTGTCGGGAACAGGATATTCAGGATGCAACATAACGAAAATTCCCTTTTTTTTAGGATTTTTTTTCAAATTAGGCCTATATGTAATGTATATTGTCACGAAGCTTTTTGATTTCAATAGCTGCTCGTCCACTTGTCATCGGGCTTTTTCACTCCTGTTGCAAATGTTCATGAAGGCGCCAGTGCCACGTACATAAACAGCCCATAAATTGGGTTTTTCTGTGATTATTTCAACCTGCATGGGTTTATTTTTTCTATTTCTGGAACGCTTAATGTATTTTCATCGTTTTTTTTTCACACTTGCATGCCTTATAAATGCAAAATTCTTGGACCGCGTCTCTGTAAACAAGACTTGTACGTGGTATTATAGGACGTGTGCCAGTTGACATTAATACAATGTCTTTTAATGGTTGACCAGTTTTGGAACGATCAAGAGAATTTATATTTTTGGCCTTGTTTAGGCATATAGAGATGATACAAAGTCAACTGCAGTAAACATGTATTAACTAGTATAGGGGTATTTTGCTTTTTTATTTATAACCAGTAATACTCGTACAATGGTGTGAAGTGTGGACAAAAAAATGTGAACACTTGTTCCAGCCCTACAGCTCGTAAACCAGAGGTGCTCAACCTTTAATTTATTAGCCGAAGGCCACAACCCTAACCCATCCCATGTAAAAAAAGCAAGAAAATTGTTCTTTTTCAAAACAATCCAAAAAGTACATGTACATGTACATGTATGCAAAATGAGGGCTATACATTGTTCGTTGAGCCTATGTAATAAAAAATATGCTTCTATGGGGTGCACGGAGTCCCAGTGGGCCAAAAATGGCCCGCGGGCCACGTGTAAAGCAATGCAAGACAACAGATGCAGTAAAACTTGCTAAAGGTGACCACCCAAAAAATGGCCAAATTAGGTCATTGCATACAGGTGGTCACTATACAGAGAATTCTTAGGAAGGCAATCATACAGTGTACATTACATGGAATGCACTAAAACCATATAGTCACTATACAGAGGTGGTCATTATGCAGTGGTGATAATTATGAAGAGCTGATTACTACATGTATAAAGAGGTGGTTACTTTACCAGGTTTTACTGTACATGTGTATAGCATATGCCTAGTTTTCATATTATTGTGTCCACCTCCTGTATACGACTTTGAAGCAGTGTTGTTTATTAGCCAACCTTCTGTTTGAGCAAGAGTTTAACTTCTGATTAGGACCTTGAGATTTTGCCTCAGAAATGCGAAGCTGGTGTTAAGGTAAAGGTTAATCTTGTGACCATTGCGTGAGTAGGAAATAGTGTACATCGTAGTCGTGCATTTCCCAATAAAGGTTTCATTGGAAATTGCGCCGAAAGTCGAGTTTTATCCTCGTGACGAACGCCAGTAAAACCCCATTGAGAATCTGGTTTGAACCAGCTCGGCTTTGTTTGTTATTGCTAGCTGCTCAAGTCTAGAATGGACGCTTGGCTCGATGGGGGAGGGCGGAAGGCCGACTCGGCGCCGTGCCACTTGTGCGACGGCAAGCGATAGCGCCGTTGCCGGTCCCCTTTTGGCAGACGAACCTCCTCCCCCTGACCTCTTTTCCAGGAAAGAGTCTGCCTTGCCTAGCGCTGCAAAAGCGCTCCGACGCAATGCGGAGGAACCTTGCCCGTTCGGCGGGGACTTCGCTTCTGAGCGGTGGCCTTTTGGTATTAGGGATGCCAGTGACCTCCACCATGGCAAATAATCTAATTAACACTCGCCGTCTGATGAAAATCGACGTTGCGTACCAATATTTTCGATGCAGGGACGAATTTAATGAAATTGGATTAAAGTTCACCTACTCACCCCCCTCCTTCTATCCCGTGCTTGCATGGTGCTTGACCAGAGGCCCCTTTATCTTCCGAACGGCCCCTGTCGTCCTAATTATCTCTGGCAGGAATCGATTAATAACAACGGTATTGAAATTTCGAAAACAGTGCGTGAAGAGGAATTTTCTAACATCGTGTTTTCAGTTTTTTTTTTTAAGGCAGTGTGGCTTTTAAACTGAATGCCCTCTGGTGGTCAAATCAATTTTCCACATTTGTATCAAATATTTCACTCGGTTGTTATTGTATGGTAGCAGAATTTGATGAGGGTTTTAATCGACTTAGATCCTGCTGTTTTATTTTAAAAGATCCGATTTTTCACTTTTATTGAGCTTCTAGGTTGCTATCTAGACGAAATGAAATAAGGAGAAATTGTTTAAATTATTCTTTATAATGCCCCTTATAACGATATGCCATGGCAATTCAGGAATGTCCACTCCCATCCATAACCGGACGTCCATTTGTGGATGGCCCCTTATCGTAATGACGCTTCTCTTTGCATCACGTGTTCAGTGGCCATAGCGTAACGGCGCTTTATTTAAATTCCGTTCAGCATGTTTATCTTACACCTTCTTCACACCCACGTTGATGTAGATCAACTGATGTGGATCAAGAAAACTTTTGTGTGTTAATTCACACCGCAGAACTCAGTTAAACTAGTCAAATTACCTAGTATATAGGGCCCTGTATACTAAGTCATGTGACCAGTTTAAATGAGTTCTGCGGTGTGAATTAAAACGCAAAAGTTTTCTTGATCCACATCAGTTGATCTACATCCACATTGGTGTGAATCAGGTGTTACCCTGTGCATTATGTACACGTGCAAAAGAATTTCAATAATTTATCCCTGTTTTATTTCGTCTAGAAATATGAAAATATTTTTGTGGAAATTTAAACATTGTTTGGCTTATGACTGTTGTTGAATTTAGCACAGGATGGCGACATCCTTAACATTCCAAACCCATATCTCCAGAATGAATCCATCAGAAAATGCCAATCACATCCAAGACTAAAAATAGGTATTGCCTATGCGTAACCCGTTTAAACAGCGTTGACAAAAAATGGGTAACAAGTGCAGACGAAGCTTAGCAATTTATATACACGGAAGAAGAAACGACATTACCGAAAAAGAAAAAAAAAAGCCCTGAAAACCACCTGTGTGTAAAACGATGGACTGACTGCCAGGTATCGAAGACAATGGGAATGTCTGCTGAGAAAAGGTTATTGGGAACGCACCTCAGACTAGCACCGGCTTATCTTCATATAATGCATAGGCAGTTTTTGAATAATAGCACTTGTCCTATTTATTCACGTAGCGTGCATCACGATTTTAGGCTGAGCAGATTCAAAATGCAGTTTCTCTCTTCCAGTCTATACTTTGGGAGGGGAAGTTTTAAAACATTAGGAAAACGCAGACTGATGTTAATTAAAAGGGAGTCACCCGTGTGTTCAACATGGCGTAATTAAGATCCCCTCCCCCCCTAAATTGCGTGTCTGGCCTTAGAAGGATCGGTTATCTGCGAGTGTCGAGGTGGCCTTACTTGACCGCTGGTCAAACGGTCAATCGACGTTGCCCATAAGGAACTGACGTGTGACCCGCGCCACCAAAAGTGACAAACCCATCTCCGAACCAGAATCGCTTTTCAGATATGATAATGTCCAAATTAAGAGAGGTACAAAAAGTGGTGGCGAAGAACTGGACATAGAAAGGCGAATGACCCCGTACGAAACGCTATAAGGATAGGGTCAAGAGGTGGGGCCTGTGGACGCGGGGGGGGGGGGTGTCCAAAAAAGAATTTCTTATTTAACAGACGTTGCTACAAAATGCTACCACAAAAATTAAGCATTTTTTTTTAAATTTAGACAACTGATTAATTTTGTTTGAAAAAGGGTTGAAAGTACATTAAATCACATTTCAGTTTGCAAATGAAATGTTGAGAAGGCTTATTAGCATTAAAATATTTTCACAAAACCTAATGTATTAAAGCATTTCGATAATTAGCATTAATTGAGGGTATATCGTGACTTGCTGAATCTGCAGTACTGAAGATTGCAAAAAATGAAATATACGAAAGGCATTTCTGCATTTTCGTGCATTTTTTTTTAATGGTTGTAAATTATCGAACTCTTCTTTTGTCCTCCCAATGGTTATATTGTTTCATTATTTACCAGCCATGGTTACTATGGTGATTTCTATTGACCTTCCCTTTTTAATCTTCAGGGCATATTTATCATTGAATACATCATTATTCCTCGACAGAATATTGCCTTGAAGTTGATCAGTGAACAATTCCCTCGTTAGCCTCTCCTTGAAATGTCCAGCGGATTTTTACCATTTGACGCGTGGACACCCTGTAGGCACGCTTACCTGCATATTTCAGGAGTGGGCAATAACCGATTCTACAGTACAATATGAAATTGTTGTCGTTTGGTTGGTCGCCAACATGCACTCCAAAATAGGATTAAGTTACATTTTAGGGTTTTGGATGTTGTTTGAAGAAATTTCATGTCCGTAAATAGAAGAAGAAGAAAAATCGAAATGTTGCCAAAAGTTTACAACTCAAAAATGACAACTGCACTTCGCTGTGTATATGACCTGTATAATACAGTACGTATTATCAGATTTATGCACGCCTTAGTGACAGGATTAATTGTGCAATTGATTAGAGCACTGTTGTTCTTTGTATTGAATATTGGAAATGGATGGCATGGCATGGCTGTTGTCTGGCTGAAAATCGAGATTGCAGGTGGTGGTAACCTCATTTTTCATTTAAAGGGGAAAATATTTGAATTTCTGCTGGACGAAATGTATCTAGGCCGCCGAAATGGGTTCAGTTTGTCTGCTGAGCTGTTCAGAATATTAAAAAGCGAGAAAGTAGCAGACAGTAGGCCATTTTGTGTACGGTATAGGATATGCCTTGTTCATTCGTGCCAATCGCACTTAATGAACATACCGCTAGGTGGCAACCCAGCTCAAATAGGCCAGGTGCCCACTTATAGATGGTGAGCATGTGGTGGTATTGCGACTTTGTGGCATGCGACACGTTGCATGAAGCCATTCAATTAATTTGCCCGTACTCGCCTCCTTGCTACATACCATACGCTGCAAAGTCGCCATATCACCATATGCCCTCCAAGACGGTGATCATGTGGTGATATGGCGATGGTGTTGGGTGTCTTGTTCAGACATGGTGTCAATAACCACTAAGCTAATTGGCTTAGTGGTTATGCTTAGCTCCTTGATTTCGGGAGACCCGGGTTCAAACCCCGGTCGGCTATCCGGGTTGTGGTTTTTCGTGGTTTCCCACAACCTCCCTTAATCGCCTGTATAGGCATCTAAAGGCAAATGCCGGGATAGTTCCCCGAAAATCGGCCACGACCGTATACTCTTAATTCCCATTAAAAATTCTGGCACTTTGCTCCCTGCCACATGGCATTACTACATATGTACATGCTGACTGCAGGGTAAGGAATTGAATTGACATGCCAATCGCACTTAATTCACATACCGCTAGGTAGCTACCTATATTACTACCTAAATACGATGGTGAGCATGTTGTGTTATGGCGACTGTGTGGCGTATGACACGTTGTACGAAGCAATCCTATTAATTTGCCCGTACTCGCCTCCTGCGCCATGCCTACACTGCAAAGTAATCACAACACCACATGCTCACCATCTTGGTGGGCACATACCTTAGAAGCGCTTATGGTGTGTCGTGTTGTGTTGCACGTAAATGCATCTTCCCCGAATGGGGCAATTTGCAAAACAACAAGGACACGCTAATGTCATGTTGGCCAAACAAGTATCCTGTCTGCCCCGAATTTATCCAAATGCAGACATGCTAGAATTTGGTAAACGTATTATATTATACGTTTCATAACCCCCCGCAAATTGGCATGGTGTGCCTGCGTTGGATTAACCAGCAGTTGAACACATTGTTTTTCATGTAAAAAGGAGAGCAGTGACTCTAAAAGTGCGCATTAACAGAACAGAAACGCCTTCTCGTGTACGTTAGCGATAAAGATCATTGAAAAAGTAGGTAAATATGCAACGCGTTTTGTATGGCTCGCTATAATTAAACGCTATTAAACGGACGTCGAACAGCGTTTATTGTATGCCTACCCGACTATTTGAAAGCGGCGAAGGCATCTGAAAAAACCTTGGTTGGCTTGGGCAAGTGGCCAAAAAATTAGGGTGAACCTACGTCCCAAATGCCTAGCCGAGCGACACCAGACGTCCGGATTTTTCCCAAAAATTGTTTAGTATGGATGGGAGCATGCTGAGTTGTTGTTGTTTGCAATTATAACAGATTGGCTTTCTGTGGACTCCATTCCAGGCTTGTGGTTGAAATTTCGTTCGGACACTTTGTTTACGCAGACTTGTCATTGTCTGTTGCTTGTATTGTTTTGCCCATCGTTGACGTCTGACTCATAATTGTGCAGAACTGAAACAGTTTCCAATTAAAACGGTCGTCAAGCTTATGCCTGCAATGCTAATATTTGTAAAAATAAAAACACCTTTTAGCATTGCTATATCAGACTGTAAATGTAATGTATGCATCCAGACGAGGGAAAGTCAGAAAGTAGTTTCCTGTTTTATTTCTGGGTATGTTAGAACCCTAGATGACGAGCAGTGCAATGATGATGCAACTTGTCATGGAAGTAGTGTTGCAAATTGAAACAGACTTCATCTTGGCAAGAACCTCAAAGCAGGTCAAACTTTTGCTTAGACTGCAGAATGCATTTTAATGTAAAATGTGTTAGTTAAAATTGGAATTTTATGAACAGTTAACTAGGCTTGCTCGGCATTATCTACAAAATTTACTTTCAGACATGAATGTGTAATTGGCTACTGCATAAAAATAGTTTTTAATCTAATCATTATTATTACTGATCGATAGATTTATAATCGTTGATATCACTTATTGGAAATGATTTGCATTTTATGCCCATGTTGAATTGCGCAGTTTTGCACTTGAAGGAAAAGGAATTTGTGCGTTTTTTTATGAACACCTCGATGACATTTGAACTTGGCAATTTAGCAGTCAGAATGTGGTCTTTTGTCACGCCTCAGTCGTATACAATACAAAAATGAGCTTTTTTTGGTGCACCATTTTTTCAATTATAGCAATAGATGCTTGGGTGAAGAGGAAGCCAGTATAAAATGAAATTTCCGTGGAAAAATCCTCCCATGTGAGGGATCCAGTCGCTCGGCTGCTTTTTTCTCAGAATTTCATATACTGCACAATATAAATCATAAATCTCAACAGCTGGTGTATATAAGGGGGTTGGGAGCCTAGAAATGTAATGGTGTTGAACAGAAAGGGGTACCAAAATGGATTGTTTCTACCCTCGTCACGAACAACAAGCCCCTCTGACCCTCTCCCCAATCCGGAATATATTCCAAGAAGATGTCCAAATTGGGTTGCTCATTCATTGTTTTCTACGTAACGTATTCTTCCCAATCGAAAGTTATCCAATTAAAAATAAGGGCTCGTTTCATTTTCACCCAAATCTTTGCTTGGCGGATTTCCGCTCTATTAATGGGTGTTCCAATGGTCAAAACCAGGACAACACTAGAAAGAACAACCAAAAGTCATTAAGGATTTATTTGGCAGTTGGCCATACAGTATGTGTTTGTCTTGTTTTCAAGAAGATCCTCGTGTGATTTTTCTTATATTATATAAATCGTGTCAAAAACCCCATTTTTGATGCAGGAAATCCTGCGGTTTCAACGAATGCTTCATAGATGGCGCTGGGATTTTAGGCACGGTATATATTGGCAATTGTTTCTTTACAACAACCTTTTATTTACGCTAATCGACACTAGGGCGCGCTAGTGCCGCGTCTTCGTATTGAGAGCTCTGAATGTATTTTTTGCATTTAAAATGACAATTGTTCGGGCTTAATAATGTCGGCGAACTCTACTAAATTTTGATAGACGAAAATTTCATCCGAGACTGAGCATACACACAAAATTTCAGCTCTCTAGGACTTTTGAAAGTATGTTAAAAACGACCTCAAAGAAGTCGAAACAAACAGACAATCAAGTAAGCATCGTTTATGTGAAGCTAAATAAAAAGGTCTTACAAAATAAGTTCATATCATTACGTCATCAAAGTTTAAATACTTGGGTTGGGACATTTGGTGCCACACATTTTTCATTCCACTTTGGAACCCCTTCTCGGTGGGAAGAAAAGACGAGAGGGTCTTTTTTGTCAGCAGATTTTCAAAGGAATTTTCTCCTGGTGGTTGTAGCCAGAAATGAGAGGGATAAGAAGGAGGGGGAAAGGGAATAAATCGTTTCTCCGATTTGAATGTCTTCTTGGAAATGTCATCAAAAGTACAGAATCCATTAAGTCGGAGAATTGTACCGCCGACTGATGCCATAAAATCCAATTCCCCCCCTAAATAGAAAACGACTTTTTTGGGGCCCCTTTTGTTTCAAACTTTCTCATTTTGGAAGTTTCTCTTTCCCCCCCCCCCTCTTTTTTTTTTCGTTTTTTTATTATTTATTTTGTTTTTAGCACCACGTGGGTTGTTTCTTTTTAGGTAATATAAAACGTTAGTAGAGCATCTATTTTTGCCTTTGTTGTTTAGAAACGAAACAATAATAAATAATTTCTGATAGCCATCCCCCCCTCCCCTATTTTTTTGCTGAAGGAGCTCCTTTGTGTCCAGAAAACAAAAATTTACCAATGACGGTAAAGGTGCGAAAATTTACAGCTGATACAAACATGTGCTGCAAACAAGTTGAAAAATGTTCATTTTTTAGTTTAAAACTCACATTTTGAACTAATAATATGTACATGTATGTACCAATACATGTAGTCAAGTTGTTCTAAAAGGACATTTGAGTTCTTTGGCTTTTACCAATGTGATAATGACTGGTTTTACAATAGTATACAATCGATTGTCACACCGACGATTTGTTTCTTCTAAATCATTAATGCAGGATTATTGATTGCATTTGCCATACTCTTAATTAATTGTTAGGTGGAGGTGAAGGGTGGAATGCAAGATCGTGTGGTTTTTCTGAAAATTTGCAAACATGCTACGTAACATTTGACATGAACCCATTTTGAATCGGTCTGTCATGATAAAATTGAAAATTGAAACACTTTTAATTGTAGGGAATTTGGGTGCCAACAGCGTTTCAATAGTCATTTAGTTGCTTATTTCACTGAAGTGTCTGACGGGTTTGTAATTAGAGTTCGCATCTAGTCTTCACTTCGTAATTTCTATAAAAAAAAAATCGATTGTTTGTTGAGCATTCTTATTCATTTTATAAATTCAGCAATGGCAGTTTGAAACTTATTTTTCAAATCCATGTTTCCATGGACAATAGTCTAGGTTTCTAAGTTTTACTGTTGTGACATGTATACACGAGATTCCATTGCTTTGAAATTGGATCAAAGAAAATCGAGATATCGACTTAATTTCCACAATAGCATCAAAATGCCAGGAATGTTAAGGCACTGATTCGAAATGCCTCTTCAGGAGTAATTGCATGACATGTACACTGTGCATCAATTAAGTGCAGCAATACGAGCATCATATCATTCACAATTTTCAGTGAAATTTCGCTCAAGTGTCTTCTTGCTGCTTCCACTGCCTTCCTGTCTGTTGCCTTTTATCTTTGGTGCATTGCAATCGATTTTTCTGATGGCTGAATTTGTAGTGGAGTGGGTCGAAACCTAACGCCCATTCAAGGTTAAATTAATCAGAAATACCAACAACAACAAGCTCAACATGGGGGCGCCACTATTGGTCCACGTTTTTGAGATTTGTTGCAAATATCGTCTATATTAAAGAAATTGTAGAGGTTGTTGAGCAATATGTTCTACCTACTCGCAAAACGTTGATTTTCAATTGATAAAAACCTGCAGTTTTGTGATTATAACCATTGAAGTCCATTAAGTGTTGGATTCCAAAATGCATAGTTTTCATCTCTGGACCGGTGTCAACTTTTTATTTACGTGGTGGGTGTAAAATTACTGGCTAAACATGCTGTGCCCCCTATAGGAAATTTATCCTAATTGCATTAGCATTATGGCATGTGGGTTTGCCAAGGTGGACTGAGGTCAAAATTAAAATGGGAAATGAAACCATGGAGAAATAGTGTTTTATTGGTAATGTACTTTTTGATGGCGGAAATTTATGCATGCCTGAATTGCACTGTCTGAAATAAGCCATGTACCAACATTGGCACACTGCTGTTTTTTTTTTTTGCCTTATTTTTTTACTTGTTGACACGGGTATCGGAAAAAAAACATTTAAATTCAAATTGGTATTTTTTACACTGAGGTAGACGATCTTACACCCATTCATTCAATCATGTTTTTTTATTCATTTTTTTCATAATTTTTTTGCTGGTACTGTTGAGTGACTGTGACGCACCTCTATAATGTTAACCTTTTGTGAGTTATAAAAACTCCCTTGTATCACCTCCTTCCCCATGGCTGATACAGCTATCTTGCGCTCTGGGATCTGAAATCTTGACATCTTGACCAAAAGACATTTTGGGAAACTAGCAACACTTAGCGCAGGAGTACGCAGGTGTTTGAGCAGAATTAAGCAGAACTCTTGAGTATACCTCATGTTCTGCTAAAGAATTGGAAAGTTTTTGAAAGCCCCAAAACCTCGTGACCATATCCGCACCCTGATTGGTCAAAGGGCACTGCTCAAAGAGTTTTTTTTCAAGAAACCAATGAAAACATGTGACACCTGATTTCATTTGCAGATTCCATACTGCGCGTGCATGGCACAAGTACTCAATTTTCAGTGTCCAGGAGTACTCAACTGTTCAATGTCCTGAGTCCTCAAGTGTCCATGAGTGCTCAGCTATTTCAGTTCCTCTAATTCCTCTTGAACATTTTTTACTGCAGCATTACTTCAGAAATGTTGGCTTTTAAATGGCAATGGGCATGATTCTGATTTCTTACACTCAAGAATGTGATGCTGGTTATTCGTTCACTTCGCATTGACCGCTTCTGTAAGAGGTTTGCAAGAAACCCAATTTGCATTTAATCAAGAATCTTAATATACAATGTATGCAAAGTGTTTTCATGCATGCATGGCAACATTGCTTCAAATATAAATTCCTGAAAGTCTGCTAGCTATAAAAAGAAAAGTTGATTTGTCCAGTCGAAGACACTTATATTTTTATTTGTGAATAATTCAAGTATGGGTTGGTTTTCTAGCATTCAAATGACGAGTATTAATGCAGACGGGGAAGGTCATTCCTCCTCATATTAGTTTTTCCCATCCATTATTTTCATTATCTGGAGATATTTTTTTTTTCTCTCTGAAATTGCCAAAGGCGTTGATGAGGCGACTGGGTTTGTTATTTTGGTGGGTTTGTTGCCCCCTGCTCCCCATCCATGGTGGCGCCCCCTGGTCTATACCCGCTTTTACAGTCCCCATGCCCTGGCCGACATGGCCGTGCAAAAAAAAAAAAAAAAAAAAAAAATACATGTATAAAAACCCGTCATGTAGTGTTGTCTAGTATCAAACTGGTAAAACTGGTTGAATTTAGGGGAATCCTAAAATACCCTGACAACAAACTTTTTTTCAAGGAAGTCAGCCAAGGACGTTGCTTGCGACTGCTGGTCAAATGGGCGGAACCTAGTCAAGGTACTTGAGTTTCTCCCCTTCCAGGCTCCTCTAGCTGGCATGAACATTTTTTTTACAGATTTATGTGCAGACATCACGTAATTTCATAGTTAAAAAATCCCCGGGTGAAGAATTTTTTTTTTATATCTCATTAAGTGTCAGGTCCTGGTCAGGGACGACCAGCACAATTAATGTTTCTTTCCCCCTCTACTAGCGTGTGATTATGCATATTTCAATTGATTATTTTAGTTTCAGGCCTGGGAAATTTATTCCTAGGAAGTTGCTCCCTGTAATTATTTCCATTTGAACAATTAGAGACAGTATAAAACACAAGAAAAACCAGTTAACTGTTGTAGGCCTCGTATTTTATGAGCAACAATTTATGAGCAGTTGAGTCAACTCTGGAATTTTTGAGGTAAAAGCAATAAAACAATGTTTTAGCAGAAATTTTTTTCGCTTTTAATTTATTTGCAAACTTAAATTTCATGCATAGGTCCTATAAGGGATGCCCAGATGTACAGAATCAAATATCAATCGGTAACTGTTGTAATGTTGGGCTATAAAATTTTGAGCTGATAAATATACACTAGAACCTGTTCAAAAGCATCCTGTGGAAAAGAATATCATATCTAAGAGCACGTGGGATCCATGTATAAAAAGAACCTGTCTAAAACCATATTTTTTACTGGTCCCAAGAGTATGCTTTTAGACAGGTTGTATTTTCATTCGCCTTGTGATTTATTTTCAAACCATTCTCTTCTTGACTCAGTCACTTTTTTGTGCCAAAATATGAGGTCATGTTAAGACTTCTTAACGGGAAGGTCCAGATGAATCTAGGCTAAAACCGAATACAGTGTTGCACCCTTTTTCTGCTCACAAATTCCTGGCTAGGCATCATTGCCCTAATCAGGACAACTAAAACCTACATGCGTGAAATAATTTTCTTGTTGTTTTATTTCTTTTAAAACTAGGAGTTTTTTTGGATGGTTGCTTAAGTGATTTATGATTCGTGTCGAAAATTAGTGACCTCTTTCCTACGCGTTTTCTTAATCGCGTTGTCACTCACTGTTTTTTTTTTTTTTTGCCCCCTAAAAATATTTTAAGTTTTGTAGTTCTGGCCATATTTATGCGTTTTGCTGTTCCCTCGTTGGGCCTTGTATTAGAAAATATCTGTAGATGCAGATGCTTATTTTCCATTGAGAGCAGTTTGAGCATTCTGTCTATGCAAGCATTGCATTAGTCACTTTGGTAATCCAATTTTTATACGCCATTTTCACAAAAGGATATATCTTGTACATTCAGCATTTGTACGGAATTGGAATAGAAAATAAGTGCATCTCCATGCACCATTTTATTTTGTGCAGATATTGCTGTATTTGCTGGGATTGTTCAATAGACAAGGGATCGGGATGTTATAAATGACATGCAACATCATTCACAATTGGGTCTGTGGATCTCAGAATTTTTTTTTACTAGGATGTCTATGAGAGACATTTGTCCAGAAGAGCCTATTTATAAGTAGCACATGTATTTTCCACACAGCTCGTACTGTTTAGTGGCGTGCCAAGGAATGAAAGGCAGACGTTACTCAAATTTCCATCCATGGACACTTTTTGTCACCTAATAGACCTAGTTAAGGAGGATGTCCCATGAAATCTAGGTTTTCAAATATGCAATTCTAGATGCTGGTCTCTATGTGTATATATACGAAGTTGTAACAATTACTTTGGCACTGCAGTTTGGGTATTCCACCTGACATTTTGGCTAAAGGTGTTAAATTAATTACCATGTGAAATTTATTGATGAGGCTTTGGATTCTATTGTTTTCTTGGGAAATGCAATTTCGCTTCTTGTAGTGATTCCTTACCAACGAAACTATTACAGCTATAAAGAGACCACTTTGAGTAACTCTATATTATTTTTTAGCCTTTAAAAAGACTCCTTTATGAAAATATACAAAGAAACAGCACATTTTCTAGCAATATGACACGAAACCCCTTTCCTGAAATGTTGTTCAAAGGCCAAGGTGATGTCTTTGCATTAAAACAGCTCGTGGTAACCTTGTATTAATCAATGTAGAGCATTTTTGAGTTGATCTGGTTTCGCGTATAAGTAAACCATGTTTAGACATCAAATAATTGTTGTCTATAAGACTTTGGTAATTTGAAACTAGTGTATATGTTCATTGAATGGTTTCTAATGTAGATTTTTTCTTATATTTTTAGGGAGATATTGAAGACAAGGAGGTCATTAAGAAGATCAAGTATGAAGACACTTACTATCCATACGTGTATGACCCAATGCTGGCATATTTGTATGGAGGTGTGCCAGCCATGTCCAGGGTGTCTGCTTTTCGGCCTTGGTCACCCATGGTTTTGAAAGATGGCAAACTTAATCTTCCAGCGCCACCCCCACCACCGTCTTTCATGAGGGACAAGTAAGCAAACCTCTCTTATTGCTCTTTTGCTATCAAGAGAATTGGTTTTGAATTTGACAAAAGTTAATCTCCCTATTGCTAATGTGCTTCTTTTTGTAGCATTCCTCATCCACTGCCACCATATTTGAGTCATGGACCACCTGTACTGCTCAATCCAGAAAGAGTGGTTTCTCACTCTGAAACTGAAAGGTTGGTTCTTGGAATTAATGTCATTTCAGGGTGGATGCATATAATGTGAGAGTGAAGAATAAAGATTGTGGTTTCTGTGATAGCTGTTTCACATTGACTTGGCTGCCTTTTGAATAGCTCATTGCAGGAGAATGTCAAGACTGCATGTTCTTATTATTTTCATTGGCATTTTCCAGGTTTGAAAGGCACTACCAGCCAAATGTGGCATTGGCTCCTCCAGCCGCCCAAATCCAAGCCATCCAAAAAGCCAATTCCACCGTTTCTGCCCTTGCACAAGCCCAGCGAGCGGCCGCAAAGCCCATGGCGCCAACACAAAAGGCTCTTCCAACCTGTAATCCCGAAATCGAATTGTCTACGGACACGGACGAAACCTTCTCGGACAGTACAACTTGTAGCAGTTTGGAATCTCCGACATGTAGTAAGAACATTGTTTCGATCACTCTCGAATGACGAGGAATTGAATACCGATCTTATGGCAGTCTTTTTTTTAGGAAGCATTAAAAAAAATGTTTGCTTTTTGCCATAGGTCCAGCCAGCTACAAGATGTTGCCTGGGAGCGAAGCGGCGGTATGTGTCACCGATAGTACAAAAATGGAGACGGACGAATTGGACGTAGTCAAAGAGCTGGAAAATATTCAGGCGTTAATGGATGACGAGGGTGTAGAGAAGGTCATCCAAGAAAAGATTCTGGAGAAAGTAACTGGCATATGTTGTCAGTTTGAACAAAAATTGGATGTTTCTCATAGGTCTAAAAGACAGCTTCAAGAGGCAAGTTGAAAATTCTGCGTTTGAAAAGATTAGATACGGTTTCCTAGAACATGAGCATTACCAAAGCTACCGTTTTCACAAAGTACATTATTAAACACTATCACTTTTTGTTTAGGAATTGGACAGTGTCAAAAATTCCAAGAAAGAAAGGCTCCGCGAAGCAGCCAAAACCAAACGAATGCTTCGTAAGGAGGTTGACAGATTGTGCGAAGAGCAGATTCGCCGTGACCGTGAAACCGAGGAACTCCGTAAGGAAGCCGACGCTTTAAGGCACTGCAACGTGGAAAGGGCTCACGAGGCACGGCAGAACGAACATATGAGATCCAAGATCGATGGCATGGGCGATGAACTTATGAAACTGCAAGAGGAACTCTTTCAGCTGAGAAGACGGGGCAATATCACGCTGCCCAGAAACAAGGAGATCAAGAAGAATGACATGGCTGCCCTGCTCAACAGCGAGGTCCACATAAAGAAAGAAATAATCTCTCCCGACGGTGTGTGAGTAGTTATTATCTCTGTAAGATAAAATTATCCCCGTGACAGCTGTCCTTGTATAATTCAAGGATTGCATTAAAATATGTAATCTTGACACCCTCTATTAATAGAGTTTTTCAGTCGTTTTAAACAAACTTATTCCTGGTGATCATTTAAGATTAGATATTTTTGAGGTGGTTGTTGGCACCAAGTGGAATTCTTGTTGCGCTAGCTTACGGAGGTTTTCGATTCAATTTTCCATTCTCCCTTGTCGCATTTTTTGTTCGAATTGATGGCAGAAAAAGCAGTGTTGCTAAAATTACACGTAGTAACATGGTCTACGTTTATAATGTCGTGAAGATATTTGAATACAATTCCCGGTGTTTATTAATAAACGCGAGTTGAGGGCAAACTGTTTGTTTTAGCTCAATACATAAAATTCAAAGAACGTGTTTGCCAATTTGTGAGAAATTGCAGTTGACTAAAATTACCCAAAACAGAATTTTGATTTAACATCTATCTTCGGCACCACGCTTATCTGCCATTTGCACTGGGGAACCCCGAACACCTTCAGTTTTTGATGGCACCTTCTTGCCTTTTATCTCACACTTTTCCTGAGAACAATTTAAGCCATAAGTCGAATACCAATGGCTTGTTGTAATGGCACAATTGTACGAACTGGCCCCTTATTACGAGCGTCATTGAATATTTTGTTTGAATTTATGTTATCGATTAGGTTTTGTTATCCTATTGACTGTTATTCTGTGTTTTTAAATTGTGATGCAGTTTAAAACAGTGTTTTTCAACCTGTGCTACTGGATTTTCAAGAATGGTAAAAATGTACCATCTATCGGCAACACCCAATTCTAAATTAAAAACATCGAAATGGTGAATAGTAGATCAGACTATTCAAAACCCGAAGCAACAGAGAAAATCTCTTCATATGAAAACCCGCAGCAGTTTTAGCACCATTTTGTGTGCCGTGAGTTGAAAAGGTTGAAAAATACTGGTTTAAAGGGTTGAATAGGGATTAACGAAAGTGGTGGGGCATGGAGGGTAAAAGTGTAGGTGTAGTTTGAAGGCTACTTGCTACAACATTTAACATGCCTCGATGAAAATTTGAGTATTTCACGAAGCCGCTTAGCCCTCCTTCCAACTACACATTCACCATCTCGGTTATCTAATGTATAATGCTTTTAAACCAAATTATTGTGACAACTAGTGTTAACTTTTTGGATCTTTGCTATTGTTAAATTTTTAATGTGGTTTTAGTGTAGTGATTGGTCATCTAATCTTTAAAATTATTTAGAAAAAAAAATACAAGATATCTATGTTATGTTTATGTAGTCTATTATGCGTTAAATTAATTTTAGCCGTTGGTTTGGCTCGATAACATTTCTTACCAAACCATAGCTAAATCAATTCCACGAAAGTAAAATGCCCCATGATTTATTTCAAATTGCACGGCGTAGTCTCGGTGTTTAAGCTAGAAAAGTGGGTAATACACATTTTTTTTCCTGTTTTAATAATTTGCAATGAATGTTATTGTCATATTTGTAAAACTGCCCTCTGTGATGCTAAGATAGAAGCCCCACCACACATTATATTGTTGATCACATTTGGAAGTTCTGAATTTCGGTTTGCTCGACATATTCTGCTCGAGGGCCAGCTTGCTGTCAAACAGCTGGAAAAGATTTTTGTAGGTGGGATAGTGAAGTGCCATGTCATTTTTTACCTACCTCCTTCCCTCCCCTTCCTATCTCCAGATATTGGGGGACCTTGACCAGGTTAGTTAGTGTACAAAATAGAACTTGGAGGGCCAGTCCCGAAAAGTTTATCCCTAAAGTTTTCCCTGAGACCCATCTCACTAGTAGATACACAACAATTCTCAATCATACTGATTAGGTCTACCACATAAAGTAGCAATAGTCTCTACTGCCTCCTTCCAAACCCTCCTGTATATAGATGAATGAAAAAATACTTAGTATTAGTGTATATTATATAGTTATCGGCTTACATGATATTTCTATCACCGTTCAATTTTCTTCCCTTTCCCTTACCTGCGCGCTTTGTATTAATTATTAAGTATGTATATTGCCGCCACGATGCTTACCGCGCGGTGAACACGGCTGCGTTCATCCGATACGGCTTGAAGCTTGCTTCGAGCATGCGGATACAAAATTAGTTAAATGAGTTTATTCTATTATTAATTGTTTGTATAATTTCTTTTTTTTTTTATTTTTGACTCCCATTTTTTCCTCGTTCCAATCACCAGTTGGTTATTTTTGTCTTTTTTGGCTTAGTTATTGTACTACTATGGACGGTTATTGATTTTTCGACTGAAATGAGAAAGAATTGTTAATTGTTGCTTCAATCATAGCAAAAAGAAACATTTTATTCTCTTTTTTTTTAAAGAAATGCATGGGCTTATCCTCTTTATAAATGTTTGAGCTAAATTCGTGATGAAAGATCATTTATTTTGTGCTCTGCCCACATGAGCTTTTTTTCTGATGTTTTTCAACACATGATGCTATTTATTCTTTTCAAGCACTTTGTAATTTATGGGTTTTTACTGTGAATTCCAATTACTTATAATTTGAGGTGCCAATCAGTAATATTTAGTAATTCTTCTTGCCTTGTATCTTTAGCACGGCGCTTTATCGCAAAATTTCCCGTAAGTGCACGGTTGCATATTCAATGGACAGAATTGCACTAATGCTCTTATTTTTGCAAAACCTTTGGGGAAGGGTGGGAGTGGGCTTTAAATTGGGCTTCTAGAACTGAATATTCCTAATTTACCAAGGGTTGGGCACAACTTGGAACCAAATAAATTGATTTTTCACTACGAATGGCTCAAAATTACAGAGAAAGTTTGAATTATTTGTTAGAAAACAAATTATAACGCCTATCTTTATTCACTATAAAACATTAACTTGGCAGCTGGTGCATGGCTAAGGTAATTTAAGCTAAACTTTTAATGCATTTCGAGGTTATTTTATATCGCAATTTTCCACTGATGTTCATATATGGTGAATGTTGGATTTTGAGTGCATTAAGTGTCACATTTATACATGACATTGTTTCTTTTTTTTCAAAATAGCTTATCCTCTTGTTACAGCTGCTGCTTCATTTCCATCTATTAATAATAGTCATTCATTTTTTTAAAATAATTAATGTATATTATTTCTTCATGTTTTAACTCTGAAAAATTTCAGTCGTTGCACACCGCCGTGTTCAAAATGCGTACCTGCCATTCAGAAAGATTTTGTGAGATTATCCCTGTTTCCCCCACATACCTAGCTTTGCATACCAGTAGCTCAATGGGATGTTTGAAGCAAACTGTGAAAATCACATCTAAATAGATTTATGTTTGCTGCGAGTGGATTAACACTGTTTGGGGTGCCAAAAGGCTTGACGGGTAGATATGGAGCCATCTGTTTTTATTCTGTTTGATTTCAGAACAGCATTAGAATCTCGAATGTGAATTTGGCCCATTGATGCAGGCACTCCAACTAGTTTTGTTCCTTTACTCTATACTGTGCCGTTTGTTTTACTTTTTTTTTGTCAAAGCACTGCTTTTCACATTACTTGTTTGTCATATTTATCAAGTTCCATTGAAAGGAGTTTTAGCTGTTGTAATTGAATTCACTGAAAAGATGTGCATCTTGCGTTAATTCCTATACTATGTAAATCTGTAAAATTCCTGTCAATTGTAAAGTTTATTTCCAACTGTCAAAATTCAACTTTTGCCAGAATCACATTTCAAACTTTTTGGATCCATGTTGTGACAGAGATTACTAGAGCAGGACATAATTGGGAATTGTTTAACGGAAAGCGATGCAAGTTTTTGTATAGCAAATCTCTGAAATTAATTTTGTTTTTGAAATACCTTCTCACGAATGTTCAACTGTCTTTGGCATTGAATTTTTTTATCTAAAAAACTGCAGTTATTAATATAAGTTGGTGCTTTTCAGATAATGATGTCGGGACTTTACTGTATGATATTCCGATGGCATTATTTGCTTGAACCGAGACCTGAACGATTTTACTAAAAATGCTAAAGTATAGTAGTTTAGTGCTGACTATTCACTTTTGCAGCTAGCTTTGTTTTTGTCTTTACCTCCAGACCTGGTTTCTTCCAATATTGAAAGCTTGCGGATTTGCTCCGTCCCGGTGAGACATATTGTTCAGTCCTGTGCATGAAGTCAGCGCAAAGTGACATTTTATTTTGTTGTCGATTAAGAAATTGGCATCTTCCCACCCATACTCATGAATGTTGTTAAAGGACCTCTGTTCCCATTGGAAAAAGCAGTTTTTTAACTTCTCGGAGCTGCTTTTATAACCATCTGTATTTTCATTTCACAAGTTTGAACTGGTTAACGAATTTAGTCAAAGTTAATCCTCGCATGTTTAAGCGTATATTTGATGTCATTGATCAACCAACATATAAACTAATTGTTACGATGTTTGTGTTTTTTTTTATTATTACAACTTATCATTTTAAGATGTATACATTGTCACGCTAGCTTTGCGCTAGATTTGGCTTTGTATTAACGCTGTGCACATTGCATTCGGGACATTTGGTTTAGAACTCGTGTCCAAAACTGAGCTTGTGTGTTGTAAGATAAATACAACAACCTTGTGAGTCATCTACCTTACACCTGCAGTGTTCACATTTAGAAATGAAGTTATGATAAACATGTATATATGAGAAATTTGTTTTCTGCATCAATTATTTTATCCATAGTTCTTGTAATGTTAATGCATGACTATACGTTAAAAAAGATTCTAGGAGCACTTTAGCTTAAGTAATAACATGTAATTTCATATAATGCTCATATCGTAAATTAAGTTGAATCATATAGTATTTTTACATAACAAAAAAAAAAGTTTAATGCTCGTAATTTGGGACCAAACTGATAAAGGAACAAAGGTAGAAATGAAATTTTCCTAAAATAATTTCCAACTTTAGGTCACTAAATATCGCGATCGATCAGCTTATTAAGTAGTTTCCAAACGAGTTCAATACATGTTTGAATGTGTTTATGAATTAACTTAAATTTTGTAATATTTAAAAAAAAATGTGTTAACTCGATCGAACATGTTTAGGCCAATTTTCAACATACTTAAATTTTCTAATTTTAAAAAAACACTTTAAAACGTGATCAAACGCTATCAAACATAATCAGACGTGATTGAACGCGATACATCACGTTTAAACAAGTTTTCTAAAAATTATAAATTTAAGGTAATATCTAAAAATGTTCAAACGCGATCAAATGTGATCAACGTGATCGAACACGTTTGAACAAGTTTTTTTAAAAAAAATTATAAATTTAGCCCCAGGCCACACTAGGCTGGAAACGCGCGTTTGGCTAGCTTCAAACAAGGCTTTTAATTCCAAAAGAATTATCTCACGAGATATTAATGTGCAAATTTTATAATTCTACAATTTAAATTAAATTCGATGCCCTGTTTGAGGCTGGCCAAACGCGCGTTTACAGCCTAGTGTGGCCTGGGGCATAAAAAAAACGTACATTCAAACGCGATTGAACGTTTGCTTTTCGATTTTTCAAAATACAGCGTGATGTGGCGCGACGAGTCCCAACATGTCCGCCGGGTTTGAATTCCGGTTTCTAGATGGCGCTCCAGCATCAATTTCTAGCTTCACCTCTTCATTGCGGAATCTGCTGTGCCGGTTGCCGTGATTGAACTTTGCCTGGAGATAAGCCAACAAAAATTCTAGTGATGCTGCTTTATTTGGGGTTGAACAGGATAAGAGAGAGGTTGTTAAGCGCCTTCGGTGTTGTAAATAAGTGAATTAATTAACTGCTCTCGTAAAAATCACTGCCGAAGAGAATGAACACGACTTAGATCCGATAATCGGGAGCAATTCGGAGACGAATAAAAAGGTTATCGCATCGCATTCCATTCTACAAGGTCGCAGTAATTATAAAAGTGCAGCACGTGCTAGAAAAATCGGGATTTAGCTGCAAATTGAAAAGCAACTATGAACGGCTACATGAATCATCCCTCGCCAACCAATTTATTTCCTTCGGAAGAACCCGAAAAAGCAGAAGGTACGCAAAATGCGGCTTATGGAATCCCCGGCGATGACAGCAGCCCGTTCCGCTACAACTCCGTAGAAACCAACGGGAACATCCAAGGTTCAGAGGTCGAGTCAACACCTACAACTGTCGAAATCAATGGGAATGTCCACTCGTCACAATTCGAGACCAAAGTATATCTTCGGCGGTGGTTCGTCTTAGGTAATTATATGCGTATATTCATAGTTTTGTAATGGTATATATGACATACATGTAGCTATAAGTAGCTCGCACCGTCAGGCTTTGGCATCGGTTCTAGCTAGAATTAAGTTACGCACAAGGAAAATTTCACACGGTGTGACCATAGACGAACAGGTGGGATAATATTTGGATATGCGTAGTTTTCCATGTGCGCAATATTTCGGTGGCTATTGCAATTATTAAGGTGATCCCAGTTAATGTGACATTACATGCAATGACAAAGACTTTCTCAACAAAATAACTGAAATTTTCAACAATTTCCATTAAATCATTGATGTGCTATAGTGTTATGAAATATAAAGTAAGAATATAAATTCTTAGTAGTACATCTAAGTTAACTTAATTTATCCTGACATAACCGAATTTGACCCAGCAGAATCGAGTCTGACGCAGCAAAACCAAATTTGATCCAGCAGAATCAAACCTGATCTAACATATAACCGAACATGATATGTAACGTAACCAACTCAAGTTTGACATTTTATTGTGAAATATTTAGATGACAGTGCGGAACTCTCATTGTGCGGAAATGTCCGGCCACCTCACGAATTCTATCTTGTCTCTAATATGTCTGCATTCGGGGATTGTATTCCATAAATTTGTCAGAATTTTATTTTGTTTTAAAGAGGGATAGAATTCGTCAACATGTCTGATATTTGATTACTACTTTAACCCAGATATACAGTACCTACTGTCCTTTTTGAAGGACAATTCGAACTTATTTTCGAACTTAGTCATTAGGTTAACTTTCTTCAGACCTGCAGTAAGGAATACCCATAAAAAGTTTGTTAACCCGTTTGATTCTTGTTTTAGACATCTGCTAAAGTTCTTTGCCCCAAGTGCAAAAGCGATCACCTATCTTTTTTCAACATCTTCATTGTATTCGTGACATAACTAAAGATAAGGAGTCCCACCTCCACTGTCACATGTCGTTTTACGCGATAAGAACATGACCTTGTTGTGTAAACAAATTATGTAAATACTACCTGTGACCAATTTGAAATCGTACACATACGAGTTATCTTCATTTTTTATCTTAGGTTTATTCATACTACTTTCCATGTCCAATGCTTTCCAATGGATCGAATATTCAATCATTGCCAACGTGATCGAAAGCTATTACAAAGTGGAATACAGTGCCGTCAATTGGACATCCATGGTGTACATGGTGGCTTACATTCCTCTCATATTTCCTGGCTCTTGGCTTCTTGACAAGAAGGGCCTGCGAATCACCATCTTGTTGGGAGCTTTCGGCACAGCACTTGGGGCCTGGATCAAATGTGCCAGCATATCAAACGATCGTTTTTACGTGACTATGATAGGTCAATCTATATGCGCGGTTTCCCAAGTTTTTATTTTGGGAATTCCTCCTCGCCTGGCAGCGGTTTGGTTTGGGCCTCAACAGGTTTCCACAGCTTGTGCAATCGGTGTTTTTGGAAACCAGGTGAGTTATTGTTTTTTATCTATAAATCCTGTTGCTTTTGCATTCTTTAACCTTGAAATTCTTAATTGTTTTGACGTTAAATAGAAGAAAATTTGGTGCAGACCCTCAAAAGCTTTAATTGATCTGTGTCTCAGTTGGTAGGCCTATCTCTTACTTCATAAAACAAATTTAATTTATGGCATACATGTACATAAATTACTTTCAAGTGCTTTTTGAAAACTTTACGAATTGACAAGCATGCATGCATATATAGAGTATGTATATTTTGTTTGCAATTTGCATACATGCACAATCTGTTCTCGATATAACGAACAAAGTGACTAGTCCCGACAAAAATAACTATACTGAATGAATATACATGTATTAGCCGCTCAATATAACGAACAGCTTGGCTGTTACTCAAAAATACTGAAAAAAAAAATTCCGCAAGTAACTTTAGGTATATTGATATGTAAATGTGTAAAACGAAGCCCTCCGTATAAGCAACGATAATCCCAATCCCTTGCCGTTCGTTATATCGGGAGTCGACTGTATACGAATAGGACATGTTTGATTCAAATTATTACGGTATTAATTATTTCTTGAACAGCCAATGCTTTTTTCAACAAAGCTGTAGGCCTTGAATGCGAAGGAGAATTAGAGTATCACTTTTGATAATATCGCGATAGGCTGTTCACTTTAGATGATATTATCATTTGTTATCCTCAATTAAGTTCAAATTTGCGTTATTCGTTAATTATCTGGTATCTTGTTCTGCACGCCTCTTGTGAAATGTGTTTATGGAAACTTTGATTATAAAGGTCTTGCATTATGCAGCATTAAGAGGTCTCTCTCCAGCAAAATTAATTACATATTTTGAAATAGTGTTATAAATCAGAGATTATCAATTAAGCTTTTAGGTTACTTTGTTTAAATTTTCTTTATAAGCCATTAAA
The DNA here is from genome assembly GCA_034698905.1 of Xestoiulus laeticollis. Classification (NCBI taxonomy): domain Eukaryota; kingdom Metazoa; phylum Arthropoda; class Diplopoda; order Julida; family Julidae; genus Xestoiulus; species Xestoiulus laeticollis. Next base: position 218 of record JAQGCC010000072.1, on the reverse strand, counting down.
CCATGTGAAAAATTGTTTTTAATTATCCCCTTGAAAATGCGGATGTTAAATTGCTAGATTTTTCATAATCCCATACTTAATTGATAATACTGACTCTTTATTGTTTTTGGCTTATGAGCATGGACGCAAATGATCGAATTGGCATCATTGTGCAATATGCATAGCAATTTTTCAAATCAAAGGTTCTTGAAAACAAAGGTTTTAAATCCGCAATGCTA
>JAQGCC010000071.1:0-66142 GCA_034698905.1 Xestoiulus laeticollis | reverse complement strand
ATGAATTGAAAATGTTTTAAAAAATTGTACGTGTATAGTGTATGTATAAATAAATATACAACTATGTGTTATATATTCTTTAAAATATTTTTAAATAATTCATTATTAAATACAACATTTTTGAACCTTTCATATTTTAAGAATAAACCAAATCCTAGAAAATGTATAGACCTTGATTTGTTTTAAATGTTTTTAAAGTAATTTTAAAATTTGAAAATAAGTGTAAATTCAATACATATATTTTGTTTAAATATGTATTAGACATTTTGAGTATTTTACGAAGAAGTAACAAATAAAAGCATCTATAAGAAACCCTGAAATATTATAATAAAATCTACAAATCATTCCTTAAAATACGATGAAATAATACATCATATTTGATCGTTATCAGAATAGAGGCAAGAAATATCAGACAAACTTATTTTAAGTAGCCTAAATTTAACATAATGCTTCCCAACAGGAAGCAATAGTAGGTTCTCAAAAGTGCCCAAGTAAGGAGGTTTAGCATCTGAACTGTATTTTTTTAACTTCAAAAATTGAGAGCAACATGATTGAAAGCCTGCTGGCACGCAATATGATACAAAAATGCACGCTGGATATATGAAATCGTAGCTATATATCTGAAAAAAAGTTCAAATGTAATTGTATACATTGAAAACAAAAAGGACAAGTATACTTTTTCCTTAAAAGAATAAAACAGAAAACAATCATAGAGGTATTTTATAAAAAAAACAAGATGGTTGCATACAGTGCAGGATATCTCATTTATTTCATATCAAAGTGAAGCCACCAATACATAAATTGTCAATTGAATTTACTTACTGGGGTATCAAGGAGGCTTTGCTCAATGCAGTTTAATAGGAAACACGCAGGGTCTTCAGTGACCACTAGAAAGCTGGAGATTTCTGGATATATACGTGCAGGAAATGTAAAACATCTTAAATTCACTTCCCATTTCCCCATGAAACCATTTTGGAAAGAGTTTGGAAAGCAAGGTTTTAAATTGTAGTGTCAAGGGATCCGGCTCAAAATGTCATTTAGACAATTTTGATTTGCAGACTCCATTTAGTAGCCTATCTAGACAAATACAGTGGAATTCGCTTATAACGATGACGGATATAGCTGATATTCCGGGTAGAACGATTTCGGTTGCAGTCTGTTATCTTACCAGTGTGGCCACGAAATTTATTTTCATTTTTCCTGACTTTTCCCTGACTAAAATCCAAAATCCCCTGAGCAAAACTTATACTCGCTAATGCATGTTAATTTTTTTGTCATAATGAAAAATAACAATTGCAATTAGAGGCTTGGCAAAACATTATTTTGTTACAAACATCCAGTTTTATCAACCTCAACATAATTGCTGCTTTGTTACACAGGAATTTTGCTTTTTTTGTTAAATTTTCCTGACATTTCCCTGACTTTTATTTTTTCTGACCATGCAGTGACCACCATGCTTACGTGCAATAGTTTCGTTTTGAAACTACGATGTCGGATATAACGATATAAATCCGAACATAGCGATCCTATTTTGAATCGATAAATGGTTTTTTTCATTCGCCTATAACGATTTTCTGAGATTTTCCTTGTTAATATCAACAGAATACTTAGTTTATTTTTCTAAAAAACTAAGTATGCTTATTAAGTTGATCCAAAAAAGTGCACTAATGGCCGGTTTTACCAACGATGGTTAAACTTAATCTCTGGTCAAACTGCAGTTGACCACAGTTTGACCTCCGATTCGGTTTTACCAACAGAGGCCAGTTGGTAAAACCCAAACAACTGACCAGGAGGTCAAACTGTGGTCAAAGTTTGACTACAGGTTACTTGACCACAGATTTTACCAGCGTTGGTAAATCGGGCCATTAGTATATACTAAATTGCCTACTGTTTTCAACAACTGAAAATTAAGTATACTTTTCTTAGTGTACTTTACTTATAAAGTGTACTTTGAAGTATATACTAAAGTATTCTATATAGTATACTAAGTCGTTCCAAATATTGCTTTACCAAGTATACTTGTACTTTTTACTAGGGTTCTTCCTTACTTTAAAGGGAAATTCCCATTTTCTAATGGGAATTTTCTAAATACATATCCAGTTTTTAAATCAAATTCTAAATCGAGTTTTGGATAAACGGTTTAACTATTTTTTTACAAAAAAGTTAAAAAAAATTATGAAAATTTCTCCTTAATTTCCACCAAATTTACCTTTTACAAAAAAAACTTAATATCTAATCTTTACGAGTACATTGTTGTACATAATTATTGTTATCACATGTTTTTTTTTATAAATCCAGATACGCCGAAGTTCGGATATAGCGATCTGATTTTTTTAGATCCCTTGCAGATCATTATAAGCGAATTCCACTGTATTTTTATAAAACTTAATATAATCAAACTATCTGAAAGAATACATGTTCGTCTTTAAAACTTTCGTAGATTTTAATTTGGGTAAAATGGTGCGTTCATAATTTATTTATTCGCGCTGACTTAAACTTAATTCAATTATTTTATAATTCAATTAATTTTGCGTCATTAAAGCAACAGTATGAGCTTTTAGGTTTGCTGTTAATGCATGTTTTGCTAATTTGAACAGAATGCATTGTCTTAACCATGTCTTGGCTTTTTTTCACTTTTGTTTTCTTCAAGTGGTCGATATTGATTAAACCAGCGATGTAATTATTAGTCAACATTAATTAAGCGATTTCAAAACATTTTTATATAATTACGTAAGGTAATTGTTTCTTTCTTCATTTCATTTTTACCTTTAGCACTTTTAAAACTTTCTCAATGCCCACTTCGAAATTTTGATATCCACTTAAGCTAAGTAATTTTCCGCTTAATTTAAACCTAAATTATTAACAAGAATTTGCTTGTGTTTGCACTCCTATTATATACTATTATACATGCGTTAATTAATTTTCATTGAAAACATTTCTGAAGATTGCTTTTTTACATTTTGTTATATTACATCAAGTGCAATCTGAAAAAAAAAATCTTGCTGCCTTTTATATTTTGCAAATTTACCATGATTATAGCATGATTATGCAATATAGCATGATTTAAATATAACATGAAATGCTAATAACGTACGTTCTTTTATTTTTACCATAGTTTTATTCATTTGCATATTTTGCATTTTATATTAAAATTTACTGAATGAATTTATTTAAGAAAAATATTACAGTAGAACCTGTATAAAATAATACCCTTGGGAACAGGGAAAATAATTGTAAGGAAAACATGCTAAATATGTAAACATGTAAAATACATCTGCACAATAGGAAATTAGCCTTTTTGAATACTTCATTAGACACTGGCTATTGTTTAACACTTATGATTTTAGAGAGGATATTATTTTGCAAAGGAGTAATTTAGACAAATTCTGTAATGAAAATTGACAATATTTAATGTATGTATATAAATCATAGAAATCCTTTAAATGTGTGTGGAGAGTTGCATTTACAAACTACCATGTACATTAATTTCAAACATTTTCACCTAAGAGTTATAGTGTTGTAAGAAACCATTAATTTAGCATCTTTAAATACGAATCCCTGTTTTATAAGGTAAATGTGACTTATGTTAGAGCGGAAATGAAGCGAAAATTAGATGAGATAGGTTGATGACATGACTAAGTGAATTACAGAAAATGCAAAGTAGCCAAGGGACTTAGCATTACATATATTAGTCTAAGCTACAACATTCTTCACTAAATAATTAAATTTGAGAGGTTCAAGAAAACTCATTTTCTGCTGTTTCCTAGAATATCTAATCCAAAGTTGGAATTTTAAATGGGAAAACATACATTAGGTAAAGAATATTATAGTTTTAAACAAAACCATGTCTAATATATTTTTGGATAACCTTTACCCTAAACTCAATGGCACTAGACTCTCAATGCCACTTTTGCAATTTTCTCATTTTTTCCATATTTAACGTACATCATTCTCCAATTTGGCCCAACAATTCAGTGATGGAAAAATGTAATTTCAAAGTATATAATGTTTTATCTTTTCAATTCCAGAAATATGCATTTGAAAGTTATGCTATTTTAGTAATATCAATTACATAAATTTAAAAACTTTACTAGAAAACATACTGGAAGAGTTCTGGAGACACGAGCTTTAAATTTATATAAAAATCTTAAAATAGTTGCCATTATGGATTCAAACTTTCATATGGCATCTGTAAAAAAAGTTCAAATTCCCCACAGATATATCAACATAGTGAAATTACTCCAAGGGATTGCATACGAATATTAAAAGCATGCCAATATGAGAGATGACAGACGTGGACGAAAATGCAACATTTTCCCTAAAGCAAAAAATTCAAAATAAAAAAGTCTACGCCAGACGTAAAACATGTTTTCTCCATTTTCTGTAAATTTCACATATGCGTACCAAATTCAATAGACATACATGTATATGTTGTTGTAAATCCTTTGAATTATTCTACAGATTTTTTTCTTGAATATCAAAATCGTATCCATTTTCATGTGGAATCCATAAGGTTACGTATAGTGAACATATCTCTAAGCATCAATAATAAGTTAACTTTTTGGTTACAGAAATTAGATCCAAAATTTGCGCACACATTGTTTGTTTGTTTGTTTGTTGATTTTTTACGTTGGCCTATTTCTGCACAGGAGGGCTAACACCAACGCCAGGAAAATTACTCCTTCACCTCCCTGGAAATTTTGCCTAGAGGGGTCTAGAGGGGTCTTTAATGTGCAGAGAGTAAGGGGGGTCTACATCTGGGGTGCATCCCTTGACATGAATAAAGATTTGGACGTAAAAGGGTAAGTAATCCTAAATTATATTGTGTGTAGATAGTGGAGGTAGTTCAATTTATGTATTTTTGGTTAAGAAAAGTAGGTTTTAGAATAGGTTTTCTGAGTTCGTTTTGTAAGCCGTTTGTAAGTTGGCGTGCGAACAGACAAACCAACCGAGTTTAATATAATAGGATCTGCTGCTTTGGGCACAACTGAAATGTCAGTTGCAAAGTAAAGTAGGCCTACTGAGAATTTTACTAAATTTTCAATATGTTCTAAAATAGTGTTCTACCTTCCATTATGAATGTGTTCTAGAAATTCCTTGGGAAAATGCGTTCTAGAAAATCTGTTCAAACATTGTGTTCTAGGCAAACTTTCTTTGTATTCTGACAAATGTGCTTTCAACAAATGTGTTCTAGTAACAAAATGACAATTTTATTGAGAACACATTTTAAATTTTGAACAGATATTTTGTGTTTCAAGACAAAATAGTGTTCCAAATTCGCTGTTTTTGTGTTATAATTTCCTAAAAGTGACTTACAGTATACCATACATATACAAGAAAGTCAAAATGTTGAACGAATACCTGTCCAAAGTTACTGTCCTGGTTACTATACACAATAAAAAGGTGGTCACTATACAGGGAATTTTCATGAAGGAAAACATGCATTAAAAGCAATTTATTTAACTGGTCACTATGCAGAGGTCCCTTGGTAAAAGATACTGGACCAGTATTCCATAACCTAGTATCATACTGGATCCAATTGGTAAAAAGTACATGGTCCAGTATGATACTGTGTTATTTTCAAATAGGGACGATTTTACTGTAGCTTTTAGCTTTTTTCACTAACACTTGAAAAAAGTCATTTAGATTTTTTGTAATTTTAAAATCCGTTTGCCGTTTGTGACAATATAGTGCAGGTCTAAAAGGTATTTCTGGTGATAAATGTCAACGTCTATTATCATTAAGATCCCCGACATTTAGGGAGGCAGAAAAGCGGATATTAAGACAGTGCGTCTTGCGCTTATCTCATTATGTTTTCGAGTTAGTGTTTCTCGCCTTTTATTAACAAATGCGAGAGACTTAAGTCTTTTAAAAGAATATAGTGTTAAAAAAAATTGAGAAGCATCTCTAAGCCATAGGCCGATACGATCCTCTCGTCCGTTTTATATTTTATATAGACCTACTTAGCAAGAGCATTTTACGTGCCTGCATTCGCTAATGTAAAAAATGAGTCCATAATGGAATTTCCAATTAGGCCCTAATTAGCCTACATCGCCCGCATTCGCTTTATGACACTCTTTATACGACGCTCTGTGTACTATATGCTATCTTATAACACGGAGATATAGAGTGAAAAACGTATAAAAATGCTACACTATTGCTGGCAAGCTGTCTTACAAAACTGCTTTAGGAAAACCTCTAACTATGGGCATTGGGGGACCAGTTGGGAAAAGACCATCTTTAACAATAAAGAAATCAATGGTGGAATAATATTAAAGTTTTGGCTGAAATAAAGTCAATATACTTGTTTGTGAATTACTTGTTTGTCAAACACTTAATTGTTTGCCAAATATTTGTTTGTAACAGAACTGTGATGTGTCTTAAGACTTCTTTGTAATTAGATTGTACCATTTTGGCCCTAGATCTTAATTCTAGAATAAACTTTCTAAAACAACTTCATTAGACATGGTCCAATTCTGTCATGTGGACTTTTATTTAAAATACACACTAATGTACTGACACGAACGCAATGTGTTAATAAATGAAGGAACTTTATTTTAGTATTCCCAAGTAAGAAAGACAGTGATTTAAATATATTCTGAACCCACACATGTTGGTGTATTACCAATTAAATTCAATACCTTACTATTTGATTCTTGTTAATGATTCTTGTTGGTTTTGATATTTTGCATTTTATTTGCATATTATTTTTACAGTACATACAATTATATAAAATAATATTAATTTGGACTCACATAACAGTCATATACATTTGTATTATAGCGTAAAATAAATTTAATTATAAAGTAAAAGTGCATAAATCGTATGCAAGTTATTTAAATTCTTGTATATAATTAATTGGTATACAATTTGTTGTAGTTAAATTTAGTTATTTTAATTAGCAAAAGCTTTGTATGATAAATAATATCAACATTTTGGGCTCACATAAGCAGTCATACATGTATACATTGTATTAGCAAAAAATTATGCTTATGGCGTAAAGTGCAATTAAATAATCCAAAATAAATTCATGATTTTTGTGGACGTATGCTAAATTATTTAATTTTTTGTAGGCTATGTTTTTTAAATTTTCAACAACTTGGCTATAAAAAATATGTATAACCTTTCAACTTGGGTCTATTTATGGAGATTCGCCCAACATAGGGAGCGCCCAAATCATGGGGATCCCAAAAACGAAGTGTTTTTCTTAAGGGGCTACAAAGGGCGATGAAAAAGTATTGGCAAATCATCAATGTTGTCATTAATTACAGCTGTGTTTTCCCTTTACTAGTTTACTGCTAAATTTTCAAGTGTAAGACCTAAGAAAGTACTACAAGTCGTTGTACTAGCTTATATCTTACATTGACCTCTTGCAATGGGCCTCCCACAGTAGCTGTACGTGGGCTATCGAATTTAATAGAGTTAGAGGATAAAGCGCCGTATCGTATTTTTTATCGCAGTCACGTGGTAGTTGGCTTGACGGATCTCGGCATTATTCTCGTTCCCGTGAGAATTTGCGTGATCGAGTTACTCTTTTCTATAAGATCTTATACATCGGAAACTGGACTTAACGCAGTTGCAAAGGACGAACACGTTTTTTGCCATGCTTTAATAAAAAATAGAAAAGCGAATGAAAGCAGTAAAAAAATAAGCAAAAAATAAGATGGTGCATAAAAAATTCTACTCATGTCTATTTATTTTGTCTTCTTTCCTTAACTGAATGACGTTTGTTTTCCATCCCAAGTTTAAATGACCAGTTTTCAATTTCTCAAATTTCTGATGGACATTGGCTCGTGTTGGTTTTGTCAAACTCAAATTTTCGTGAACTACCATACTCAATGTCATGAATTCAATGTTATCTTAAGAAAAAAAAAACTTTCTTAAACTTTTAAATTCCTTTAAATATAAATCCTTTGAAAGTAACGCTTGTTTATTATATTCGTGCGTGCGAGATGTGTTCGACATGTTTAACATGACTTTCATGTGTTAACATGCATTTCTGTTATTATCTTTTGGTGGAGGGGTTCACACCACCACGAATCCTTTGTATCTTGTTGTGAATTAGTTTGGAAAACGTCCGCTAGATTGCGTTATAATTACGACGACACCAAACAACACGTTCGTTGTTTGTCCCCTATGCGTTCCTATACTCTTCATCTGATTGTGATGAAACTTTGGTGAGTTGTTGTGCACATCCTCACAAAGGTTTTCGAGGAGGATTATGTCCCCTATGCCAGGGGTCGGCAACCTGCGGCTTTTTTGATGTCAAGTTGTGGCTCTTTCGATGTCAAGTTGTGTATATACCATAATACACCATAATACAAAAAGTGGCTCTTTAAAAACTGAGAAATTATGTAAATTATCATTTTTGGCTCTTCCGTCTTGCATCGGTGGCGTACCTAGAACATTTGCCACCCGAGGTGGTCTCCAATTTGCCGCCTCTTCTATTAGTACAGCTAAACAAAAAGCCTAAAAACAAAACTATGTGCCACCCAGTGTGGACCGCTTCCCCCCCCCCCCCTAGGTACGCCACTGGGTTGTATACTACAGTAGAACCACTCTTAGCAAATAAAATTTGGAGATTAAAAATATCAGCTAGTAGAGGTTATTAGGTAAGAGGGGTTATCTTTTTGAAGTTTTTAACTTAAGACTTCAATGTATCTGAAAAAAATGCATCTAATTGTTGAACACACACTGTAACGGCTAATTCGCAATAACTTATTCACTTTATGCAGGAAGTGAGTCATCCCTCAGGGGAAATTCCCTTGTTAGTACGCCTTTAAGTTAATATCTACTTGTGTGTACATTACTCAGAATGCACATTACCAGTCGACTAAAAATCGGAAAAGCCTGGAGATTTACATGTACATGTTTAGAACTTGTACTGTCAAAAGTTAGGAATTATTTTTGAATTAGTAATAAATAGCTTTAATTATTTATTTTAGATATATAATATTCAATAAGTTAGTGCAGAGGACTTCAAACTTTTTTGAAAATCACAATTCATAGCCTACTTTATTGAACAAGGATCAAACTGCTGCCCATAAATTTCGATTTAAATATTTAGAAAACATTTTGTATTCATAAATATTCATGCAAGCATAAATATTGTACCTTATCAAAATGTCATACAGATTTACCAACAAATATCTGCACTCGTCCAACAAATGCAAGAATCGATATCTACGAATCAATAATTTATGTTCAAATATAAAAACATGAATTTGAGAATGATGAACATGGAACAACAAAAAATCAATAAAACTAGATATATTTGATTGTTTAACAAAACAAAGTTGTATGAATATGTTACTAAAAGAATGCAAAAAATATGTCCAAAAAGAAATGAGCATAAATTTTATATGTGAAAATAAATATATAGATATTTTCTTTGCTTTAATATAAAAGTGACGCGAAATGAAACAGCTGTTTTTATTTTTCTTATAAAAAAACAATAGTTACTGTAAAAACAATGGATGAATACACAAATGATAACAAAATGCAAAATCCCTATGAACAGATGGCTAAAAGTTTTATCAACAATGTAGAATCCCTTAAGTTATTTAAAATAAAAGATTTGTACCAACTTGTTAATAAACCTTTTTGATAGTTTTCAATCGTCTCATGCATTTATCAGATATTAATTTCTGTCACGAATTCTATCTTGTCAAAAGTACCACACACAATAAAACATACCGTTACGATTCCGTTTCAGAAAAATTAACGATATATGAAGGCATGACGTAAGGAATGAGTGAGCCTGTAGTGTCTGTTTTAGCAGACTTTTAGTAAAAGCGGCTTACGTTCAGCACTACCACACCCGTGCATTTTTAACTTTCCCGCCATAATTTTGCCAAAATCGTCTGCTAACGTTCAACGTGTACGATAAGGAAGTCTGCTTAATGTACACGATTTCGCTTCAGTCGTAAACGTTTTATACTGCGCATGCACATTACGAAAAAAGACAGTGCTGTGTCATTTGATTTGTGTGGTAGCCTAATATTTTCTTTTACTTATAGAAACAAGTAATCGTATGAATAAATACAAATATTATATGGGATGTACAAATTTAGGCCTACAAATAAAAACAAGAACAGTATTGAAAAAAATACATGCAAAAAACTTCGTTTTTCGTTTACAACTTATTTATTTACACTAATCGGCACTAGGAAGCGCTTTTGCCACGTGTTTGCATTCGCTTAAAAAAGCTTGCAATGCGCTCGCTGTAGTTTACCGTTCTAAGTTGAGCGCTCTGTAGCGCAATGAATGCATTTTTTGCATTTAAAATGGCAATTTCTTGGGCTTAATAATGTCAAAGAACTCTACTAAATTTTGATGGATGAAAATATCACTGGAGACTGAGCTGCACGCAAAATTTCAGCTCTCTAGGACTTTTGAAAGTTGGTTAAAAATGACCTATTAAAACCGAAACAAACAGACAAGCAAGCTAGCAAGCACTGTTCATGCAAAGTTAAATAAAAGGTTTCATGGTTGTCTATTAAAATTTATACGATGATCATTATTATTGCAATGCGCATTATATTTCGATAATCATACAGAAAGTCGGCCATCGATAAGTTTTCAACATTATTTCAAGTAATAGGATGCGAAGAGAACACTTTAAATTGAATTTGAGGAAAATACGAAAAAAATCTTATTTATCAGCATACTGCATTTGGTTTTTCTCAATCTCAGTAATGTCCATTGTATGAACTGCAATATTTTAGTATTTCAAATGTGTTGCAGTGAAGTGTTATTTTTACGAGAAAAAAAAATGTAAGAGACAGCTGTATATAGATTTGCATGCTGAAATGTTGGCAGAAATTTCTAAATGTGTCACTCTTAAGTGGTATTCACTTTTTTGCGTGAAAATGACACTAAATTTCCTTCCCTGCATCCATTGAAATGGAGTTGAAAGTGCTGTCCTGGACACTTCACTACTGACCTAAGCCTATTATTCAACTTTGCCTTAATGTTGATTTATATTGAAGATTGGGCGATTGAGAGCCTCTGGGTCTATTAAGGATATCGGTAGAAACGATCGCCTTTTCTTTGTCCATTTCCCAACGAATTTCTCTCTTTTTTTTTCAGCATGTGAAAGCAAGGCTAAAGTTTTCAGTTCTTTTTTAAAGTTTTCTAACAAATGCATGTCCTGTGCATTGTTAGCGAAATCCCCGGGGATGTTATTAACCCAACTAAGTGGTGTGTTTCACCGCTCTCCGGATACTTGATTTAGTGTTGGGACCATGAAGAGGACGAATGATACGAAATTGCTCCATTATTGTCAACCTTATCCTTTTCATCAGTTTCTACTAGTGCACCAGCCCAGAGGACTTTTTTATGCGTCCTACCAGAAGTTAAATTTATGGCATGTACATTACATACAGAAAAGAGACTGACCCCTCGATGTTTGTTGCCGCCATAAGTATACTACTATTTTTATCCTGCAAAGTACCATGTATAAACGCTGCTAAATGCTGAGAGCTTTTTCATATCCTAAATGCCACTTGGAGAGCCTGACTTTGTGCATTTCTGCCACTTGCTATTGCTTGCAAATGAAAATCTACAACCGGAATAGCGGCCATTTTTTTCCTCAAATTATATTTCAATCGTTGTTTGGCTCTGCGCGCTGCATTATAACGTTGCTAACTAAGCCCCTTTGACCATCTAAAAGTTGGGAAGACTTCCAACTACTTCTGTAGTTAAGGATGACTAACAGAGTTTATAGTGGAAAAGTTCTCATAGTATCTCCTATATGTATAAGAAGAAAAGTATATATGTACGCGCGTATGTATCGCATATAAACTTTCGATGCGTTCATCAGATTGTTCCCAAATTTTCCACAAATTCTATCACACAGCCTAAGAAAACATAGGGTAGTCTGCCATACCAAAATATAATTACCCCTTCCCCCAAAATTTTACCCTGTCCTATGCTAACGACGCACAGACACTCCATACGCCAATATGTTGCTTATGTGGAATGGGGGCGCTGCGATCGCAAAGTGTGTATCCGTAAAATCGTTCTGCCATCTATTTGCACGGGGCATTCGTTCGTTATATCAAGCGTTTGTTATACGGAGAGGTCTGCTAGGCGCTTTCATAGCTTTTATAATAGGGATCTCAGCACTACATGACCTGATCTGTCTCACATTATGGAGTGTTTTTTTTTTGTAGGTGTTGATTTAGTATCACATGTTAGTTAAATGTGTATATTTGACACCAAGAGCAGTTTTTACCGAGATATTAAGGAAATTAAGCTGTATAACGTCCAACGCGAACGTAATCTACATTTTCGAATTGCACTTCAGCTTAGGCATGTTATAGTACGAGTATGAGTTTACGTATTCGAGAAAAAGGCAGGCTTCGCATATGCGTACATGTGAACGTGAAAAAAAATACAATTGAAAATGACAGTGCTATCAGATACGTTCACGTGCACGCAAGACATTTTAATCTCACTATTGTCTTTTTTAACCAATCCTTATAATCAAAGAAAATAGGAATCTTATGACACGAAAGTAAGTTCTTTGCCTCTGACGTACGGCATTGAATTGCCAATCGTTATAAACAGTAATTTAGTTTTGTGGGATGGTGAAGGGACTGTCTCCACCGTTCCTTATATCGAGCGATTTCGTTTGTTATACATAGTGAGGCTAATACATGAGAGGTAAGGCATTTTGGATTGGACCGGCTCTGTTCGTTATATCGAACGCTTACTGTACATTCACTCGGTAGTGTATTATTTTTGATGGAATTGAATTTGTTATACCGGGTACGCGCACCATTACGACATTACGTATAGTGTCCACTTGGATCCCTACCTGATTCTCTCAATAACTCATAAAAGTTAAACATGTAGTCTAAGATGTAGTTGTGGATGTGCAAACAACTTATTTCATTTGAAATGTACATAATGCACTAGAATTGGCAATGAAAGACCATCTCGTTATATGGTGAAGCTGGGCAAGCATTTGATTTTGTTCTGCAGCAAGCCATCAGTTACCATGGTTACAGTATACATCCCAGATGCTTCCTAACATCTATACGATCTGTCCCCAACTAGCGAGAATACGTGACACGAATAAATGTAACGGGCTTTTCATCTCTTCACAAAGTCTTCTACATATAAATAGACTTGAGCACCGGAATGAACAATATTTAATTTCACTCTTCTATTTTCCACTAAGGAAAATGAGAATAAAAAACAGTTTTAATCAAATGTCTCATAAATCATCACAATACAACAGAAGCTGTTTTACACCATGCAACAAAATGCTAGCAATGGGTTTATTCAGACAATTACCCAAATAAATTTATAGCAAATTGCAATAGAAATAAAATCTCTTTAGGATCAACGTTAACAAAAGTAAAGCAAGTGCGTATATTTAAAGTTTTGTAACAACTAGGCTATTATTACACATTACAATTTTTACACTTTACCTTGTAAATTTTCTAATTAGACGAATTCTATATATATATTGTTTTGATTTTGGGTTTGTTTGTAAGAAGAGTTAGTGTTGAAAACTTTTATTACATAATTTTAGGTAATTGGAATAAATTTTGTTTCAGAGTTTGGAAAACATCTATTTTTGCAATTTTTTTAATTTATTCGTCTGGAGAAACAACTATAATACTAACTACAATATCACTTTAATCTATATCACTAATATCACTATAATACAATAAATGCTAGCCCATGTCATGATTTCTCTTTTTCCTTAGACGAAATATAAATTGAACAAATTTATCGTAGGAATTGATGCATGTGCTCATGCTCGCCTAAAAAGATAAAATGCTTGGCCTCGCTAAATTTGCGAAGATTTTTGCAAAATCAGAGTGTTACAGCTTTGAAATTTCAGCCACGACAAAACAAATAGTCGCATGCTTGATGACAGTTTTCTAACCGCTGAAATGACGTCACTCGTTCACGTGTACACTCAAAATTTTTCATATTAATTGCCCGACTTTTTTTCGTCTTTGACCATTTAGAATTATGAAACTGGGGTAATTATTCTAAAATTACCTAGAAGAATATTTTTAGAAGAATATTCGAAAAATTCTTGGAATTAAATTTTTGTTTCAGTTTTTTGGAAAACCTCCATGGTTTAGACATTTCATAATTTAATGCAATTTTGAGCAACAAAATACTAACCACAATTACTAGCACCTGTCACAATTTCTAATTTACCTTAGACGAAATATAAATCGGAAAAAAAAATCCTGGTATGATAGGTCATGATATATAATGCTCTCCATGAGGATTAAATGCGTGTCCTTGTCAAAATTTATAGTGTACTTCGTATACTTTTCTGAATACTGATTATACTAAGTTGTCCAAAAAAAGTGCACTTGGTATACTAACTGAAAATCAAGTATACAACACTGTATCGCAGCGTAGCCAACATTTAGGCGTTTATCTGTACCTAATTTGATATTTTGTCCTAAGTTTTAAGGCTAAAAAGTTATTATTTGGGTTTCCGTGATAAAAATGGCCATAGCTAAAATCAATATTATCAGTGAATACAGCATACATGATTTCCTATATTTAACATCATTAACAAAATATTCATAACTAAAAGATTTAAGAAAAAAATTGGGGTTGCACTAACTTTTGGACCACCCTGTATACTGTATGGACAACTGAAATATAAATTTCATATATATCTGGCTATTGCAAATAATTGTTTATCAATTTTTAATATACACGATATTGCCATTTAAATGATAAATATTAACCAAGGATACCTAAATGTAGACATACGTTTGATTCAGTCTAAGAAAATCCGCCATTTTGAAGAACCAAATGTTGTTGTATAGGCCCATGACCTCGTTAAAAAACAGATTTTTGTAAACCAGAGCGCCATATTAACTTTAAATTTCAGTCACGTCAAATCACATAGTCGCATGCTTGAGGATAGTTATTTAACCGCTGAAGTGACGTCACTCGTGCATGTGCACATGCAAGATAATTTGAACAAATTGCCTGACTTTTATTTCGTCTTAGACAAGATAGAATTATAAAGTTGTGTAAAGTACTCTGAAATTAAAAAGTTGAACATTTTTAATTACGTAATGAATTCGTATGTGCAGTTACAAGACAATGTATAGGCCTAAATAAAACGTTGTACAATTTTGTTAAGTACGCGTAGGCTTACTATAAAATTGAAAAATACATTTTTATAACATAGGCCTACATTAATAAAATGTTATGTCCAAATATAAAGTAATCAAAACGAGTCATTTACATATATAACAAAACTTAGCAAAATTAAGATTTTGTATTACAGTGCAGTATACTTGTTCAATAAACATTTCATAAAAATACATGCAAATTTATTTTATGGACATAGCAGTAAGCTTTCTAATAAAAAACGTATAAAAATCTTGTAATATGTATCAGAATGACGTCAAAAAGATCAATTCGTCCATAAACTGGTAACAATTCACCTGTTTACATAATGAACATTATTATGTGTGTCATTCCCTTCCATATTGTGTGATCTATCCAAATTTAATCAATAATTAAAGGTTATCTCCCCATACACCATCAACCATTCCCACATATCATGTTTCCAATGCATTTGTTTTTTGCTAGATATGGTTTAAATGCTGACAGGCTTTAATGTTTGATTATAATTAATCACTACAAGTGTGCATGCGGAATTGGCACACCCAAGGAAACGCGTATCATAAATCCATATTTAATGGATGAAATAAATAACAAAAAAAAACTTACTAAGCCTAGTAATATCCACTAATTGAACAAACATCACAATTGCATTAGTGACAAAGTGATAAACATATTTCTAATATGTTTCAAAATCACGAATTAGTATTTCAAATATATTCGTAATGTTTGTTCAATGGGCGAGTGTAACTTATATACAGATACTTAATTGCCATTAAGATCAAACGTATCATCACTAAAATCATCTTCAATTACTGCTAATAAAAAGAGAAAAAAAAAATCCAGATATTTGTAAATTTTTAATGGAGAAATAGTGGTTACTTTTTAAAAGCATAAACGAACGAGAGACAAATCGTGTTTCCTCGTGAAAAATGAATTATGGAGGGAGTGATACGAGGTGACAACTTAAGATGAAAATAAGTTTGCGGCTTTAGAAAATTCGATAGACACTGTCTTAAAATAAGGTATAATAAATGGGCTTGCTGTAAACATAGGCCCTAGACAGTGATGTAGGTCTACGAGGGTATACAACAGAATGATGTATGTTTTAAAGCTGGTATTTTATACCTAGACTATCAGCCTTCACCTATTGTTCATGCGATTTTGGCAAGGGTTAAATTTATTCTAATAATTTAAGGGTGAACTAATAATCATAATGTCAAATTTACTGAAACAATAAAAAATAAAAATACATGGATCATTCCGTATGTTATTTCTAAAAATCTTATCCCTGGACGGACTAAAAATCATAGTTCAACTGGAAGAATCAGTACTGTAAGGAAACACGGACCTATAATCTTGCCTAAAGGTATTTGCATGTTGGTGAATGATTCCTAAAGATTCTGTAAAGAATTCATCTAATGAAACATGTGGTTTTCGATAGGCTCTGACATGGTGGAGAATGGGAATCAAACATGGGCATGATTGAAATGATGGGAATTTTATTACGGAGATGAATCATGCTTCATTCCTTAAAACGATGCCCCGCAATGTACGAATACATAGCCGTCTTCGTGTTTGTTTTTACAAATCATTCTGGAATGATTCCCGTTCCTGGAATCATTCTCCAACGTGTAATTCAGTACCTTCAGTTTGGATGGATTCACCTATATTATTTTTAAATTATTTTCATCGCAGAAGATTAGAGAAGCAGATCTTCACCTATTCCAGTAAGGAATCATGCCTTACAGTATAACAGGACTTGAATCAACTATTGCTGTACTCCAATATTTAGTAACAAAATTCAAAGAACAGTACTACACTTTATATGTAATATTACTCTATGTTATATTAAATTTCACAAAGCCAATGATAAATAATTGCATTGTTTTTCATTAAAGTTAATGTATTTAATTAAAATCTCAGTGATGCGTCATGAATCGTGTTATTTTTATGTCGTAAATAACAAAATCGATTTTCAGGATAAATACATGTATATATGATAACTCAAGTTATGTTGAAAATAGAGATGCATATAAAACTTGCTTTCAAGTTCAAATTACAACTATCATATTTCCCCAATATATTTTTCTTTGAATATTTGTATATAGGAATATTATTTATTCTTCCGAAGGGGATGAAGGGGATTTTTCTATAAGGTCGATTGAGTCTTATTAATTGAAGTTTTCTTTTTGTAATACATTTTCCAATACAAATACAGCGATTTCAGGTCCTCATGTTTAAATTGTTTCTAGGTTACATTTTTTTGCTGCTTTTTTTTTTTCGTTTTTCGGTTCACTGCAGTCAATGTCACATGTTGTATTAGAAATACGATCTTCCTTTGGAAATTTACCAATGATGAGCTGGTTTCATGGCTTGCACAAAATATATGACAGGTCAGTCTGATAGCAGCATAGATCACTCTAAAAATGAGATATGCTTGTGATTTTGAGTTACAAAGGTCCAGCAGCAAGCCTTTTGTGTTTCTATTGTTATACAGGATTTACTTGTATCAATACATAAAGCAATAGCCAAAATGTAGCTGTCATGTACAAAATAAGATATATCATACTTTTACACAAGACAAAAATAACCATAAATAAGTTTGCAAACATGTGTTTTAAATTCATTTTTTCTTTTGTAATTACACTAAATATAACAAAAGAGCACATAACTGTAATTGCATAATTTAAAAATTACTACAAATTGCTATTTAACAAATTAAATCCATTATGTCAATCTTTCAAAAAATTTAAAATTTACAGAACAGGCTGCTAATGTTAATAAAGTGGCATACTAATTAATACATTTAATTTAATTCAAAATAAAATAAATTAAAATAGTTGTATTTTTTGTTAATGCATGTAATATAAGTGCTGAAATTGTAATTATAACAAATCGTAATCTAACCAATTAGTTAATTGAAAAGTCGATTAAGGTATTCTCAAACCTCTTGAAATTTTCAATGATTATATAAATGTTTATTTAGCTTTATAATAATTCAATCATATAATATCAATATTACAAAAATAAACCATAATTATCCAGTTTCATGACAAAATTAATCAATAGTCTTAATTAAGTTTATGTGATTGTAAATAATTACTTATAATTAGGAAAACTCTACGAAAAATAAGAAATAAAAACTCAAATTTACAAAATTCACAGTATGTCAACTAGTTAATTATATCTTAAATAATTCAAGTTGAAAATATTTGAAATTTTTTAAGAAAGGCTCAATCAATAATTGTTTAAATACCTAGTAGCAAAAGCCTACAAAAATCTAATAGAAAAGCTAACTAATACTTATTTAGTATAAAGCCATTACAATAATATAACTTAAATAAATATTTAAGATATGCTAATTCAGCGAGCATTATTAAACATCACATAGATGTAAAAACATAATTAATGCACATTTTGATTCCAATCTTGACAATTCATTAATGTAAATCTAATAATATGATTACCATAACTAGAAATAAAATTCATTAATCCATATAATCATTGTGATGTGCATTTATCAAGTCGATCAAAAAAATTGGGTAAGCATTATTTAACATCATATACTGTACATGTAAAAAAAATTAATTTTATGCTACAATAAATGCACATTTTGGTTCCAATCTTAGCAATTCATTAATGTAAATCTAATGATTTGAATACCATAACTAGTAATAAAATTCATTAATTCCTATAATCATTCTAATGATTATTTATCAGGTCAATCAAAAAGCAAATTACAAGCTATCAGTGATATTGCCCGCCTTCAGGGGACAAAGTCAGAATTTAGTCATGAGCTTGGGCTTATTTCATCTAATTAACTCGTTAACGAGGCTATCTACTCCTACTGCTTTATGATACATATTTATTGGAAAATTATTATAATTTACGTATTTCACTGGTGGCGAATTAGTTAATATGCATTCTGGGAATTGATTATTTTTCATCGTCGAAGATGGTTGACTAAGAGAAAAAGTCGATTTTGCTGATGGCTAAATTGGCGTACGCAATCATGTAAACAATTTTCCGCTTCTGGCCACTCTCTAATCTCGCGTTAATCTCATTTGATCGTTTTTCCCATCGGGATCTTCGAACAGTTAAAGAGGCAAACCCAACATCTAAAATTACCCTTAAGAAAAAAGTCACATCAACTGAATGTAATCCCAGCATTGATGCAGCATCATTACGAGCCTCGTGAAATAATACGAAATGCATTTCATATCTAGCAATTACGTGAATAAATTACCCATGGATATAAGAGCTTATAATCATAATATGTACATTCATTCTATATTTAGAAAGCTGCACAATTGGGTGCTAAATCACTTTTGCATTGTTTTAAAATCATGTAGGCCTATGCGTTCTAGGGTTGTAGTTTTCATACTGATAAATCAGACAACATTTGAACAGTAAAATATTAAAATATTAAAATTTTGTTTAATACCCTTGTCAAAATAAAAGTATATACTTGGTAAAGTATATTTTTTGGTAAAGCACTTTTTTAACAACTTAGTATAGTTTATGGTATAATTTCGTATACTTCTAAGTACACTTTACAGTAAAGTATACTTGTATTTCAGATGGTATATACTAAGTACACTTTTTTGAACAACTTAGTATGCTTTATAGTATAATTTCGTATACTTCTAAGTACACTTTACAGTAAACTATACCAGGAAAAATTATACTTGTATTTCAGTTAGTATACATGAATACTAAGTGCACTTTTTTTGAACAACTTAGTACACTTAGTATTCAGAAAAGTATACTAAGTACACTTAAGATTTTGGCAAGCGTACGTTTACATATTCACCACTTTTCATAAATTGTGTTTGAACAACTTATAGTATACTTTTTGTATACTTTCGTATACATATAAGTACACTTTACAGTAATGTATACTAGGAAAAGTATATACTTGATTTTTAGTTAATATACAAAGTGGACTTTTTTGGACAACTTAGTATTCAGAAAAGTACACTAAGTACAATTAAGATTTTGACAAGAGCTCACTATACATTATTAAATGGAACTAATAAATATTTTTTCCACATACAAGTCGTTATAAAGATTGGGTGGGGCCAATACACGCGTAAATAAGTATACTAGCCAGGGCACCTCCTTAACTCAATTACTTTCTTCATTCTCCCAGTGCCCAAGCGCAGTAAGTTAATTGGTACTGCCCATATAAGTAGGGCTATTATAAACAGCCCTCGAACCCAACCATCAGGCTCCGTGTAAGAGGTCAAAGATCACAGCGCTAAATAGGAGTTGGTCTAATTAGGTTGGTCGTTGATTGTGGCATCGCATAATGCGACTTTCATGTAGTTGATGGTGTGGACAACCAAGCGTCCCTAAAGGTCGGCAATGGCATTATTAACTGGTGTTGGAGGGGTTAAGTTTTGCCAGGGATTTTCATCGTCTCCAAGGTTCCTTTTGCTTCTATTTCCATCTCCCCCACCCCCACCCCATTATTTCCTTCTTGATCTCTCTCATTAGCGATGGCCAAACAACAGACATGTTGAATCTGCACTTTTCGACATCTCTGCTTATGCAAGAAGGTGATCTCAACTGCCCATGTGACCTTTTGGACCCAAGCAATAAAAATTATGGATTTCAAAGGAAATATGGAAATAAACCAGCTGTATAGCAATGCACTTGCAAGAGGATTTCTATGTACTAATTAGGATAGAGTCCACTTTCTGAGAAACCATTCTCATTTTTTTTATAAATTTGGATTTGCACAAGTTATACCCAATATACACTGTAGATAAATAAGCAGTTATGTTGCTGTTAGAATTACAAAATTTAGTTCACACAAATTTTTATTATCAGTTTATTTCCTAACTATAATCATAACTAATAACAATTAATTTTTGGTGCCATTTTTGCAATCATGATATTATTATACAAACACCCCTTGTCAAAATTTTAAATATACCAAGAATACCAAGTTGTTCAAAGAACGTGCACTTAGTATACTAACTGAAAATCAATTCTACTTTTCCTAGTATACTTTACTTAGAAGTATACGAAAGTATACTATAAAGTAAACTAAATTGTTCAAAAAAGTGCACTTAGTATACCTTACCAAGTATACTTTTATTTTGACTAGAGACTACCTTTTAAGTATATATATATAATAAATATACTAAACTAAAACAATTCATTTTAAAAATATGCATTCCCTTGGAAAAACCAACAGTTTATTTTTCTGAATACTAAGTAGGCCTATACTAAATTGTATACTTTTTTCGTCTAATGAAAATCAAGTATACTTTTCATAGTACTTAAAAGTACATGAAAGTACACTAAGATGTTCTATAATATTTACCAATAAAATATTTATCCATATGTCATACAATTGTTTATAAAAAAAATATATGCTTGAACAAATATATTTTGAAGTTTAAAAAAAATTATATTCATTAAACATTGATATTTTTAATAATGTCTACGAAATCAATTCCTGAAAATTTAGAATAATTTGACATAATAGCACACAAAATAAATGCTTAACAAAATTTAACAAAATTAGGGTAATACATATATGCAGTATTGTCCCAATGTTCATATACATTTTAATAAAATTCTACATTTAAAAATAGATTACAAATTTTCTATACATTTTCTATTAAATTTATATAAACAAAACATCATATTTTTAAGAATACATACAAAAATATTTCGAATACAATTTATAATACTGCAAATTCTATGATATACCACGGACTCATAAGATACAAAATAAATGTTTTTAATAAAATATATAACTTTTTTTTATGTATATTGACCAATTCAAAAGAAACACTGGCGCCCAGGAAACAATTTTAAGTTTCGAAATGGTCATGTCCAGATATTCCGTCTATGAAATGGTCCATATGCACCAACAAGTGTTTGTTTTTGTTCTTATTAGAGTTGAGACCATTTACATGAATTTATGGGATATTTGGCAAAATTGGTTAGGATAATAACGGGTTTTTGTGGGGAAAGGGGCGTAAAAATGCACATTGGAGTCTGACACGCAAAGGGCTAATGACTATAAGCATTGTGGAAAATGTAATCAAGTGAAACACATTGGTGGGTCAGAGCCACACTCTTGAGTGCTTCTGAAAGTTGAAAACCAAAGGAGATTTATGGTTATAAGGAGGGTCCTTTAATACTTGCCATAAAAATTCAGTTTAAACTTCCTACGTAGCTATATTCCAGACGTTTTCTAGTGCATGGAAAAGTTATTTGGAGGGAAAGTATGACGCACGCTAGATGTATAAATCACGTTTCAAAATTCATCCAACGGACTGCATATACACAAGAGTGAAAATCCATATACAAAGTATAAAAATCGAAACAAAAATATATATAAAATGATTTTTTTTTTGTCCAGAGTTTATTACGTGTGCAGGTTCATGGCTTTTGCACGCAATGTATAACGAATTTTACCCAGACATGGCTAGGACTTACAATTTATACTTTTTGAATATGAAAACAAACCTCTTTCTTTGGGCATCCCACTAAAAGTGGGCGAGCCTGGAATTTAAAAGAGTAATTTGAAATTTTAAAAAATACTTCAGAAATTAATTATAATTCAAAATTAATTTAAAGTTAAGTTAACCCAGACAGAAAATATAGCCTTCATATATGGCCTTTTGTCCATATATGATCACATTGCGAATGGCTGTTACATATCTCCATTTGACTGTCCAGTTTCCTTTTGTCTATACAGGGTGTACCAAAAGTCAGAGACAAACAGTTTTTATCTTAAAACCTTATACTTTTAATGAGTTTTCATGGGAAGGCATATATGTGCTCTATCCACTGATTTTGTTAGATTTTACCAAATACCATTTTTTCACTAAAACCTTAATTATAACCTTTTAACCGTAACACTTAAGACAAAATGCCAAATAAGGAAACATAAGATAATTGTCTGTGTGTGATAACTGTTACGGCTTAAAATTATAATTTTGGTTACCATGCAAAAATGATGATAGGTAAAATACACGTCTAACAACATCGGTGGATGGTGCTCCTATGCTTTCCTGTAACCACACAAACGGAATTTTCATAACTATAATAGTTAAGAAAATAAATGGAGTGGTAGTGATTTCTGAACCACCCTGTATTTGAAATATCAAACGAATGAACCAGTTGCTCAGAATAGTTTTGAATGTAGTAATTCGTGAAAGTTGACTACTTTTTCAACCAAGTCCATTTCTCGACATTTGCTCTAAATCTATTTAATCTAGCTATAAAATATGCTTTTTTATAAATAAATATTTTAAAACCATGATACTAAATTCAAAATAGCTAGGTTTTAAGCAAGCAAATTCAACATTAAAACTAATTTCACTCATGCATTTACAATGTTCATTTTTCATTTCCATATGGGAATAATCATTTCATTACATTTCCAACGACATTTTCCAGGTCCAAATTTCGTGCCCAACATATAGAGTTTCGATTGCATTACACTTTCCCTTTTTCCTCCTTTCTGCATAGAAATCCTTTATGTATAACCTAATAATGTTGAGCTCTACCAAAGAGCTTAGGCAACATGCGAGAGAAAGTAGGGAACAATCCACATAGCAAATATCTATATAAGAAATCGTTAAGCTTCCCCCAAGATCAATAATAAGAAAATGTGATCTATGGTTTAGAATATAACTAGAAAACACAATCTGCTCATTTTCATCATAGGATTATACAAAAAAAAAATTCGTCTAAGAATGAAAGGTGGAAATGTGACCCAAGATACTCCACTTTCAGAAGAAAGTATAGATCTGTAAATAGGAATAGGTGAATAATACATTTTTTCGCCCAAACGTCAGCAAATTTCAAAATCCATACCAAGCTCACAATTGTGAATATATAAATTATATGGTTATATGCATATTCTCCATCTAAAAACTATATTGAGGACATCATGATGTATCTTTCAAATTAAAATTATCATTTCAAACTATACAAATTTCAGAATGGCAAGTTCCCAATCGTAGTGCTAATCAAAACTTGCTATAATCGCGGGATTAATTTACAGGGTGCTTTGTACTAAAATTGCATCATAAAAATAATAAATGTTACCAATTTGGCCCGAATACGCTATAAAACAAGCATAAAATAGTAATTCCGTGATACACGAGCTTTACCATTTATATTATATTAAATTTGTAAGATAGTTTCCCAAAAGTTATCCAGAGTTATAAAATTAGCATTTTCCTGGATTACACCGCACATTATTAACACAAATGTTAAAGCAAATTGTGTTTTTCCAATTAGCATCCTATAACCAAACATTTAGTTTAGAATTGGGTATTCATAACCAGATGCAACATAAATGCAATAAACATGAATCCGTATGGGAAATTGGGGAATTGTATAAATGTATAAATTGAGTAAAGTGTTTAATGTAATTCCTAGATATGTAATGTATCATTACATAGTTGAAAACTAAATTGTTTTAAAATAATAAACTAAACGTAAAATTTTCATTTTTAACCCCTAAAATGCAGACATGATTCAATTCAATTCCTTACCCTGCAGTCAGCATGTATATTATGCCATGTGGCAGGGGGCAAAGTGCCAGATTTTGTTAAGGTGAACTTTATACGGTCTTCCTATACGGTCTTTATACGGATTATATTCCGACAGAACATAATCTGTCAATATACAGCATAAAAGTACTCAATCTATTTTTTGGCTTGTGTGGAAAATGAGTACAAAACTGTTGGTTTTTATACTTTTTCAGGTGCATATTACATTTCAAGAAATTTCTATAACTGATGCATTGTGTTCTTGCTTAATGTACGCAGTTTTACAACATACCATTTTCGATAGCAAGAAAGCAAAATAAACTTATTGTCTTATAGGCCCAAGTCGTATAAAATAAATTGGCTAGGTAAAGAGAGGCGCCATGGTTTTCCCCAAGGGTGGAGTAGATGTCAAGCCAAAATGGTATGGTCGAACGTTTCGATATACACCTCAAAAGTGTATTCATATGCCAATAGGGTATCTCATGGTCCACAGTGTTCCCTCATGTCTTGCTTGGCATCTGTCATCTTCAACATGCAGCATGCCACTTATACATTGTATATGGGAGGCTTGTTTACCTACAAACATTCACTTATTATGATATTTTGAAGTTAAAATCTGTGGACATAACATACCTTCTTGATTCACACGCATGCAGACATTGGACAGAGCTCATGTGGGACCTACATCCCTCTCGGACACAAACATTGTAACATAAATTTTCAATTCAATTGAACTCAGTATCCTACAGTCAGCAAACAAATGCCATGTGGTGCGGGAGGGGAAAACCCATTTTCAGGAGAATTCTCCTTCATCAGTAGCGACTTAAACATCATCATCCCACCCTACCAAACGACATTTGTTTGCTGACTGTAGGGTACTGAGTTGAATTGAATTGAATCATTGTTACATTGAATTTGAAATAAGTTTACGCTATCACAAGGAAGAGTATTCCGTCGGCTAATCGCATGCGAAAGGAAGGACCAATAGCAAGCATCCGTTTTTGCACTTCTTAAATGTTTATTAGGCACGAAAATATTTGAAACAAGATGAGTACTTTTTGAAACTATTTTTCAGTACTATTTGAAACAAGATCTTATTTGATTAAATCTATGTATCGAACAAACTCCAGGTGATAGGGAAAATCCTTAAGTGCTCGCTTTGTGCATGCACCTCCCATATTCTGATAGCTTCGCACAGTGTGTAGGGGAATTCCCTAAATTCCCCTTTTTTGCGCATTTTTGAATTGAAAATTAGCTTTGCACAGTTTATTGGGGAATTCCCTAAGTTTCGCTTTGGGCGTGCACCGCACATTTCCTAATAGCTTTGAACAGGGTATAGGGGAATTCCCTAGGTGTTCGCTTCATGTGTTCACCACAAATAGTGCACACCTTAAATTTTCTGATGGAAAAATATAGTGTATAGAAGATTCCCCTTATCATTTAAATATCAGTCAAATAAAATACCGATGCCATTTCTGTTTGTTTCTGGTAAAACTTTGTCCTTTATAATTTATTGATACCAACTTTGATGGAATGATAAATATAAAGCCCAGGTTTCACGTAAATCCAGAGTTTAAAATAAACCTCGATCTCGAATAAACAATATGAGTAAATTTTCCTCAATTTTAAATAAGCACCCGAGGGTTTAATCCGCAGGGATTTTGGATTGGATTAGATCTACAATAAAATGATATTTGCATGTTTACACTATTTCTAAACCGTGCAAGAAAAATTATGTCAGCTTTTTCCTATTTGTTCAAACTTTCTCAGCTCAAATGCTAGTTTCCAAACTGTTTTCCTGATTTCATTGCTACTTAACTGGGATAATTAGAAGAGGATTTTGCTTATTTCGACCATTGTGAGCAATGAAGGAGCACACAAAGTCGTAAATAAATAAATTGTCATTTCGGTCACATCTATTCTTCTGAAACAAATTAAATCATTTCTGTTCCTCATACACACTCATTTAATTAAGCTTTTATTCCCCTTATGTTTTTCTCGATGGTTGCATTGAATTTGCTTCCTAATGCCATTTCGGATTTTGTCTATTAGCCAGATAGCCAGACTATTATAAGAAAGTAGGGTCAGTGCATTTATCGCTTGACCGAATCCAGGCGTGCCAAGGCATACGATTTCTGCGTAATTAAAATCTACTGAAAACTGGCTTCAAGACGAGATGAATTAAATGGCTTGAAGTTTAGCACTAGCCATTAGCTGGATGAAAGCTTATCTTCAATTATTTGGGCAAGCATATGGGACATTTCGGCGCCAATACAACCGCAATACAATGCTGTGTAAACAATTCTTATACTGAGACAAACCTTATGGGATAGACAATGGACCTTCTTTCAAGAAATAGCGCAATTTATATCCTATCTTTCCAATAGGATCCAATATAGCAAAGACAAGTAAACAAAACGAAATTTCAATATAATAAACGATAGTTGAAATTGTGGTAACTAAGCAACTTGAATTATTGCACTTAACAAATGTCCTTACTTATCAAGATTTTGAGTTTTTGACTTACTTTTTGCATAGCTATACAGTAAACCTGGGAAAGTGAACACCTCTGCATAGTGACCATTTTTCATAAATGGTTTAGTGCATAGGTTTTCCTTATAAAGATTATATATTGTGACCAAAATGTTATAGTGACCAGGGTGTGCTATCTCTTTTGTAATTTTTCCATTTTGAACTTCACGACAGTTGGAAGGGGTAATCCCAATTGCTGGAAATTTAAGGTAAAAGGGGAAATACCCTAAATGAGGAGTGATTTATGACTCATCTTGCTTTCTATTTTAAACTTACCACTTCTCAAACCACCCAGCCAATCATATTTAAGCAAATATATTATGTGAATCTTTAACTTTGTACATGTACATGTTGATTAACCTAAATTCTCTCAGTCCTTCATTTCATTCTTTAAATTACTGCAAGTTTTTAGAAAATGTTTCTAAAAATTCCACCAGTTAATTCATAAACCTAACTTCACAACTACAAAAACTGTGTGAACAACATTACATAAAAGAAAATTGAAGTACCTGAAGTATTAAGTTTATATATGAAGAGGACAATGAAATTCAATCCTTGAAGAAGAAAAAGGGTAGAATTGATAATTTTTATCTTAAAACAAAGAACATTATAATAACAAATACACGTTACATAAATCATTCTGTATTTAATTTGTTGTAAATTTTTACCATTACATTTTTATATTTCTGGGGCATTCACTGTATATTGACCACCTGTATAGACTATACAGCAACCATCTTTGCGGCCATTATTTAGGAAGGTCACCTTTAGCAGGTTTTACTGTTCTTAATCAATAGACGGCATTATTATGTGGGTGGGATTTTTCCACTCGTTTTTAGCTAAATTCTTCATAAAAAGTTACTGAAAATAAGTTTTTAGTCATAACTATTCCTGCAGCAAAGCTATGATAATAATAGTTAGTGAAACACGAAAACAGATATCCTATACTCCATAAACAAACAAATGTCTCCATGTTCATTCCACTCAACGAATTAAAAACAGCGATTTCACCATAAACAAATAGGACTATTTGAAAATAGTCCATTAAACCATTGAGTCACTGCATAGGGACTTACTAGTTGTAAAAATGAATGTTGTTGTTGTTTGTTCTTACATAGTGCTCATAAAAAATATTTCATAACAAGTCTTCTTGTTTGCAATATAAAGTTAATAAAACTGGCAGAAAAACGAGAAATAGCTTCTAAGAAAAACAACCACAAAAAAAAACTCCGTAATGCATGCACATACAGCAACAACGCAATAAGATAAATGTAGACTGCAAAGTTTAGCTTATTCAAGCAGAAATTAATGGTTTAGCGCATACATTAAGTTTTATATAGAACTATGTCTTCGCAAATATACTCGCGACATCTTGTGTGTAAATTTGCATTGAAAACCAATATAAAAATTCTGGAAATTTTACTACTCCAATGTAATTTATTTGATTATAATGAAATAGTCTTTAGAGGGAAAGTTGGAAAATTTGTTACAGCAACAGCACCGATCAAAAATTGTCGTACACGATCTTTGAAAAACATTTTTTAAAGAATTAACGTATTTGGCTCCTTCACTTTCTACACGTGCTTTAGGCACGGAACTTTACACTCTTCACTGACCACAAGCCACTAGTTAATCATGCCCTTTACTAAACACCTGTACCACTACCCTAAATACTCAATGAAATCCCCCCATTCCGTCTCGAATAAACCACTGCCTGTTAGGGGAATTCCCTAAGTGCTCACTTTGTGCCCATGTGGATAGGGAATTTCCCTTAATAGAGAAATAGTGCAACTAGAAATAACTGACCACTTATGTTTCCCTTTGTAAAAACATGTTTTAATTTAATCACGTTGAGCAGCTAGTCATAAATAGCACATTTTAAATTTGCCGTTATTTTTTGGCGGAATCGTCTGCTAACGTTTGCCAGGCGTGTCGTTTTCATGCACGGTAAGAGCGTCTGCTTGACGTGCACGTTTCCGACTCACGTGATTACGTCTCCTACTACGCATGTGCAGAATGATACAAAACAGTGTTATCGATAATGTGTTGTACGATAAGCTGCTCAATTTCTCTATTATTGAAATATCAGGAAAATAATTAAAATACCGGTAACGTATATGCTTGTTTCTGTTAAGTTGTCATTTTTATTTTATTGATACCAATTTTCAGGGAATACAAATAATAAACCCCAGGTCAATGTTCCTTCCTAATTTTAAAAAAATCAAAGGTTTATTCCAATATTTAGCAATAAATCAAAAAGTTTCCTACGCCCTACTTATGAGTTGATTTACATTGAATTTAAAGAATAAATTTCTTTAAATCAGGGTACATGATTATGCTCTTGTGTCAAATTATCCAGTATACCATTCCAGAAACCTCATTGGTCAATCTCATTAGCTAATCTGTGAAAATCAAATCTTGATTCCAGTGGGATGCTGTTTTAGATAATGATGCAATCTGATTAGACCTTGGGCTCAATGAGAATAGTTCATATACATGTATATATCGGTTGCATTTTTTACTGCACTTCGTGGTTTTTATCTGTGAGAAAAGCCGGGGGTCAACCAAAATGGTAAACCTACCAAAACTAATAGAGAAAAATGATACCAGTGTATGTACATGCATGGAATTTATACTCGGTGTGATATACGAGCATACATTACATGTACATTTACAAATTGTTGACCTAACCCATGACACACACAAAAATTGCTAAGTAAAAAAAACCTATAGAATGCATCTTAGGTGGTAACAAACACCCTGCATTAAGATTAGCATAGTGAGCCATGCTTCAAATTAAGTCATCTCAAGTTAAAATTTTCTTACATTTACAATGAAAAAAAAATGAGGACTAATAGGATTATAGGATGAATTAAAAAGACTAAGACCAATAGGACAAACAATCGGATCTAGTAAGAGCCTGGGATTATTCAACTCATGGGGGATTATATGAAACAAGTGTCTTCATAGCAAGTCCATGATATTGTCGAAGTAACCGTCAAAATGTCAGTGAAAAATATCTAGTTTATATCATTAATTACACAATATTTGATTTACAAATTTTATAAAAAAATTATATGCTAGCAATTCAGCACGTTTTACTATAAAAATGAATAAAAAAATCTTGTTTCCATATTTATTGAAATTCAGCCGTTTGATTGCTTATTAAAGAAGCAAACATTTTAAAACATCATTCTCCAAGAACCTAATATGCAGTTTAAGAAGCAATGCCCTTTACCATCACGAAAATAAATTGAATTAGCACGTTAGTGGATATAATGGTATTTCTCAGACACTTTTCAAATGCAACCCAGAAAGGGTTTCCTTATCCCCAAATCAGGCTATTTTATGTAATGCAAGATATTTGTATCTTCATTTCCCTTCCATTTTTTAAGATTTGAACGCCTATAAAAGCAGGGCATGCATATAAAAAAATCGTCTGAATAAAACGATGGCTCGAGATTTTTGATATCTAGAAGATTACATATTTCCTGAAAATCCCTACTGAAGCAGGTCTGAGAAAATGCTTTTTTACAGAAAAAATTGCATCAGGAATCATACAACTGCGAGTTCATTTTGATATGATGTGCATTTCAGCTAGAAAAATCCTGCAGATAGCGATTCTAGTAAACGATTTCAATGTTAGGTATTTCAGAAAAAAAACCTAGCTAAAACTATATTAAAGCTAAAAAACCCATCATCGTATTTCCACAAGAAGTACTCGAGCCGATTTGTACACAGTAATATGAAGATTAAGCTCAGCTCATAAAGCATTTATGCAGTTTAAACTTCTTCAAATACAACCATATCCACAAAAAATATAATATCAAGCAGAAATTCTGTAAATTCAGATTTTTTATCTGGCAAAAGAAGCTCGTTTGAAAACTTAATATTTATAACAATATTCATTATTACGTATATAACAGACACAAACTTGACAAACCACAATAAGTTATTTTGAAATGATGTTCATGTGTATAAAGTTATTCATTGATGTATACGTTTTTAAATCATTTACTTACCAATATTGAATTGACAGTTTTACCAAACATCTCGTAAACATGCTCAAATGTAAATAAAACAATTTTGGCTTACCTGAAATAAATAAGAAATATTAAATTAATATACATGTAAAGCATCAATCTGATATTGTAATAATTAGATATTTTCACTTCTTATATAGTGTTATAAAATAATCAATAATTAAGAAACAACTTTTAATAGTTGAAGTTCATATTATTATATTTTGTGTTTTTCTATAAAGCACTTACGGATTTCATGACATTAAAAATGATATTAACATGTATATGATAAATTATCATGAAAGATTGTTGAAAAACATCTAATAGGATTATGGAACTTAGGCCGGAATTCATAGTCGTATAAGTAGTACTTATTTGTATACTTTTAACACACAAGTAGTACTTATTCGACGACTATGAATTCCGGCCTAAATGACGGTTTTTAATTACTAATTAATTAACTTCATGGCAACATTAGATTTACTGATTTTTATATATTAAGGGTATGCAAAAATGTTTTTCACTACTTCGTTATCTTGGCATATCGTTTGCATAATTTAAAAAAAAAACAATTAAAAATAATGAATCCAATGGATTGTAAAACCAACTATTATATTAAAGAAAATAATACATCCACCTCATTATTTTACATGGGACGTAAGATCTACAATAATGAGTATACAATTCTAAAAGATGAATATTACCAAAATTATATTTTCTGAAACCTTTTGCATTGTCATTAAGTGAATTTGAAAAAGCAGTAATAGGCATATATCAAAAAATATATTACATCAGAAATATTCTTATGCAAGTTAGAAAATTTGAAATGATATTGAATTTTATGCACTGTACTAATTACAAAAAATCGAGATTTCACACAAAATTATTTTAAAGGCAGTATACATGTATATTACAATTTTATTGGCCTTTTAGCTCATTCACACTATTTATACTGTAAAATCACAATAAAAGGATGCAATTTTAACAGTCAGTTGCTAAAATATAATCCAGTTAATACTCTGGATATACCCTAGAGCATAACGGTTAGATGACTTTTTAATTTTCAAACCACAGCCTCAGAAACAAATATATATTCAAGAGATGTACGTGTATATGACAGTTTTCACGAATGATTACTCGCACAAACTTTAATGGAATTAGTTCGCAATCCTTTCATTTGTTATTAACTTCAGAATAAATGTATTCACGATGGATTACATTATTTTTTGAATAATACGGACCGAAGATGACTCGCATAAACTTTAGCATCGAGATGCAAGACGACGCGCATAATTGCAAGAAGGATTACAAATAAGATTTCCCAAAAGAAGTAAAATATGCAAGGATTAGTTGAAAACCAACATTGCAGTATGAAGCATTGAAATGTTCAATATACAAGAAGAAAAATTATTACTAAGTCTCCGAAATGAAAATACTAACATGGATTGAATTAATACGATAGTTTAAGAAGACATTCGCAACTTATTTTTTTACAGCAACATTGTTATTGATTTACCACAGGCTAAAATAAATAAATATACAGTATATAGATATTTCAATTTTGATAAATTACTATTTTTCATAACGGTATATTTAGATTAAGACTGAACGTTTCTAATTAAGGCCAGGTGCACACGAGCGGTACGGAACCGCTTTGGAACCGCCGTGATCCTGTATCGCAAAATTGAGGTGCACACAAGCGACAAAGAATCGGTGCTACATTTCAATGGGCTGCTGCACATGCGCATGCGTCTGCAACACGCCATTCGAAATAGCGTCTCGCGTCTCGCCGAACCGCAAGATGGCATCGCACGATACACGCACCGCTCGTGTGCATCGGGCATAAGTCAGAATTCATACTAGTCACACATAGTAGTTTAGGCTTGGTGTAGACGAGCGGTAAGGTGTCGTCATGCGATTTGAAACATGGGACGTTATTTCGACTGGGCGCTACAGACGCGTGTGCGGTCTAATTGCTTTGCTCGCCATTTCTCTATGCTTAAATAATATCAGAAAACATAATTTTAATTTAACATCAGTCTTATACAATTTAATTAAACAAATCGAAATTTAGTCTCATATAAATTAATACAAAGGCTTATTAATGTTTGGACCTGTCCCGCATCGCTCGTGTGCACTTACATTTTGCGATGCGGGATCACAGCGGTTTTGCACCGCTCATCTGCACCTGGCCTAATTGTTTGTTTGATATCTGTCTTATTAAAAACAATAGGACTAATTATAAGATGAAGTGCTGAAATAAATATGCATCTTTGCATTGCGTGGACATCTTAAGATATTTTAATGTGCAACGAAGTGCCGTCGATCGATTATCATTATTTCTAAGTGTATGTTGTTTATCAAAAATATATCATCCAAAGCATGAAAAATTCTTAGATATTCACTCTTAAACAAAGGTTTTCAAGAGTCATTTATTGACAGTTGTGTGCCAGCACGTTTCTGAATTTTAATTCGTTGGAATATGTTGTAAAAACCAGTGCAACACCGCCGAATAATAACACAATCTAGGCCTAGCCAAACTTGTGGACACTTCATGAATAATTATGAAGCGTGTTTGCTGAAGTATAAAAGATGAGTCGCTACAAGCATTGCATACATAATAATAGATTTTAAGACCAATAAAGCTAGAGCAGAACTAGCTTAAGTGCCTCCATTTCGGCTCTATTACAGGCTGAAGTGTGTATTAAAACGAGCAAATTATATTAAATTATGTTTGCTTTTATGCAAGGCTCGCATGTTTAAGAAACATTTATAAGATTGGACGAGAATAAATGAACTATAGACCCGATACATATATGGGAGACTCGAGAACATGAACATATGCCGATGGTGGAGATACTGGTTAGGATATGGCATCAGCGGAAAACATATGCTTTTTGAAATTTCATAAAAACATATTTGGTAATGTAAAATAAAATGAATACATTACCCAAGAGAGGAAATGCACAAAATCAAATACAAGATCTAAACAAGTTATACATGTATGCTGCGATAGTTTGAAGTGCATGAATTTGACAACATGAAAGAAGTATAAGATCTCGAGTTTATGTTGTATTTTAAGATAAACGAAAATTATTTTATAATATATAATGCATACAGGGTGATCCAAAAGTCAGTGCCATCCCACTTTTTTTCTTAATTCTTATAAAATTTCGTTAATGCGGTTAAAATGGAGGAAATCAGATGTGCTCTATCCACTGATGATATTTGATTCTACCTACAAATATTTTTCACCAAAATCCAAATTTTACCTTTTTAGCAGTAACACTTAAGACAAAATGTCAAATCAGGAAAAAGATGTTAATGGTCTGTTTAGGTGAAATAAACTATTTTCTTCTACATTGGCAATTATTTTTTGAAGATCAGAAGGAAATGGTAAATAGTGGCAACGCTGCAGCACAGTTGTGCATTGCAGTGAAGCGACTTACATAAGTACAGGAGCTTATGAATTTAATGCTTCACTGCACTTCACTTTTGTACTGCAATGTAGCTAAAATTTGACATTGCCCTCTAATGTTCTAAAACATTGTAACAACTTTAAATAATTGCCCAGGAAGACGAAAAGAGTTGACAGATCATTCTCTTATTTTTTCTAATTGGATATTTCGTCCTAAGTGTTTTGGCTTAAAAGTTCCGGCTAAAATCAGGTTTTCATGAAAAAAATTGTCGCAGGTAACATATAATAAAACTTTTGGATAGAGCACACATGACTTTCTATTTAACTGCATCAAGAGAATTTTTATAACTAAGATTTCAGATAAAATGTGTGTGAACTATCGAGTATATTTAACATCTATTTTATTATCAATTTAAATATCAGCACTTTCTGGAGAATTCAATGATCTACTATATATAGACATTCAAATTTTGTAGGTTTTAATTCATACCAAATGATTTAATAAAATAAGGATGAATCACTAAAAACAATTTTTCCGTACAATCCGTCTTCCAAAAATTAAGTTAATTTAATATGGTTAATGTACTGTATTATAACAGTTTTTTGTACTGACACAGAAATTTTGCAGAATTTTACATAAATTTCTATGAAGAATTACAGCAACTAGACTTAAGTCACAAAATTAAATTTCCCAACTTCCTAAAGAGTTAGTGTTTCCCCAGTAAACAATCAATATTGGCAAATCATAGGCAAAACACATTTTTCAATATAACTATGTTAACATTTTGCCATAATTGCCAATATATAACACTAGATTACAATAAATGGACCTATATTAAAATAGATTTATGCCCAAAATAAGTCCTCTCAAGTTATCAATATGTAACTGAACCAACAATGGCAAATAAATTGGGCCAATATAGGCCTATTATAGCCTAATATATGTCCAATATAGGATTCATTGATAAATTTTTGCCAATTTAACCAATATTGCTCTAATATTCGGCCACTCGAGGTCCAATATTGTGTGCTACTTGGGTCACCATGATTAAGATGAAAAATAAGAATATTTTCCTGAGATTTAAAAAAGCTAAGAAAATGTTGAAATTTGCCAGATCTCTTAGCTTTAAAACCTCATTTTTTCATTCGTACATTTCCTTAGTAGACAATCTTAAAAACAAGCATGTACAGTGATATCTTAAGACACGGGGACTAACATATCACAATCTATGCTAATTGCAATTGTTCAACTAGCTGATATTTCTTACTCTTGCTTTTATCTCCATGACCTTAACTCTAAGTCTAATTCTAAGTAAAAATATTTCACTTTCTCTTTCGGTAAAATAAACAAGAGAAATAATGTTCGTCAAAGCACTTGCTTGGCATCACTCGTCCCCTGGGAAAAAACGTTTATAAGCATGAACGAACTTTCTCCATCTTCTTCACTTTAGGTGACTTTCTGGATATGAAATCAAGATTTGAACCACCTTTTCTCTCTCGCAAGCTTTTATGCCTCTAGAAATTCCCTCAGGGCCTAGAATATCTATAATCTTAACATCTTACAAGATGGTGACAACGAAGAAGCTCTACTAAAGGATCCTAAGACAAATTTTAAAGAAACCAAACGCAGATTTCATTAAGTCTTGCTATTCAATGCCAACAACAAATACGGTTTCAAATGAAAATTTGCCAACGAAATTCATTGTTAATTTTCAAACACGCTAGGATTTGCCAGATTTTTTTTTATAACTCGATTTAATTAAGTATGGAGCAGAAGTATTAGGCTAATTTGCATCTGTTCGTGCATTTAAACAGTATTATTGATCACATGGGCGACTCCACTCTTGAATGTCTGTAGGGTTTTCTACAGCAATTCTACCTTAATTTGCATTTCGTCGATAATGAACAACTTCACACCGAAATTAGACTTAACTAATTAAATAATGGATTAAATTACACGAGGATTTCTAATAAATTAGCAGGTGTAATGGACGTCGAGCTATTTTTACGCTAAACATTAAATGTATATCTGACAAGATATTTGTTAACATTGTTCTGAAATTAAACGGATTGAAATATACTACATTAATTAAATGAAATATATTCAAACGTGCCATTTTTTAAAATATTGGATTCAATAACAATATTAAAACTTTAGATCATTGAATTGGATTTTAAATAAGAATAATTTAATAATGTCAAAAATTATACGAAAAATAAAATGTAGAATTTCGTTGTTTAATTCAACTTCTAAAAAAAAATATTAATTAAAAAGGCAGTAAATTTGACTAAATACATAATAGCAATATAATATAGTTATTGGATTTACTATTGATAAACAACAGAGGAATTTCGAAATTTAAAAAGACAATGTGATCACTTTGGATGGATTAAATGAAATATTTAAAAAAATTATATTTGAAATATCTAAATTTATAAACCAATTCCTGATGAACGAATTCAATATTTTTTAAATACTTGTAGATCCCAAATTTACTTATTTTTATAATTTTGAATTATAAGACTGAGTTTTCTAAAATGGGATTTAAAATGTTAAATTAATAAACCATTGATAAGTGAAATAGAAATTTTCGAAACAACATTTTTTTAAAATATTGATTATAAAAGATTGCAAATATTACCAAAAATGGAGTGATAAAATATATTTAATACTACAATCACAATATCAAAACTTTATATAAATTAACTTTGTTTTGTGTTTTCTGTTAGAGATTGTGGCATTTGAAGAATTCAAAAATATTTTGAGTTAGATATCGACAGTTTTCTGAATTATTTATGCATCTAAGCTTACTGGAAATAATAAATAAAAGTACTAAATCACAATGACATAAATTGGTCTCAAATACCAAATCCCAGACGACAAAAACCAATAACTAAAAACCTAGCAAAAATATTCAATTTCATTATCGATTTTACTCGAATGTTTATTAAAATTTGCATTCTGGTAACTGCCTCATTGTTAAAAACGAATTTGCATTGAATATATGAATTCATTGTCCGAAATGAAAAAGAGTATCGATCGGAATTTTGCATTATAACTTGAAATAAAACGAGGGATTATGAAAAAAAAAAAATATTTGAATATATGGGTATTTTTTTTTCTGAAAATCAGGCTGTGCAAATATATACTAATCTGTTATACTGCATAATGCAAAAGTATTATAGGATTTTTTTTTCATTTTTTAACTCGTTTCGTAAACAAATTATACGCGCTTATGGAAATAGAACCAAAATAAATCAAATACATATTTATTTATTGCATTAAAAATTACAATTGAATGCTTACTTAATGTAAAAAATGACCAAAAATGCAGTTTTATAAGCAGCATTTTTGTTTGTTTGTTGCACGTCATGTAATTTAATAATTTACTTTAATTACTACCATAAGTAACGTAACCTTATAAATTAATCATTGAAAACATCAGATCTTAAATTTGATGTTTTGGTTATTGTTCGCAATAACTTTAATTAAAACAAAACCAAACATACAGTGTACATACTAGAACAATAAACAAAACAAATTTTTCCTGTAATATTATAAAAACACTAAACGACTACCTGTAACTAAAATTTATGAAGATTGTTTTTATAATAATAAAATGTACATTTATAATATAAATTGTTAATTACATGTATATAAAAGTGCATAGGTTTATTAGTTTGTTTGTTCGCATGTCAGCTTACAAACGGCTTATGAAACAAACTAAAAACCTACACTAAAATCCTACTTTTCTGAATTTAAAATACCGAAGAAGCTCGGTAACCCGGTTCTTGTTAAATTTTTCTGAAACTTTTCAGATGTTTTTATTTGCAAACTTTGCTCTTTAAGTGTCTACTATGAATATTTTTATTAAATCATTTTTGACCTACCAATTATAAGTTTGTGCTACCAGAGAAATAAGATCTTAAAACTTGATGGCTCTTTGATAATTTAATTTCTGCTGAACCTTAGATATATTTTTCTCATTATACTATTATTGGTGTTTACATTATTACAGGCAATTATCTATATTTCAACAAAATGTACTTTGCTCGCGGTAATTAAGTATTGATTAAAACCATTTTTCTAAATTGATGTTAGCGGCTGATATCATTAGTCCGTTTACAATTGTGCCCTAGGTTATGAAAGATCATTAACTCATCCTGAATATTTTATTCTTAATTTAGGCTAATAATAGTTTCTAAATGATAAAAATCTTACAGATTCTGAATTGCATTTTTCAAATAGTGTGGAAAATTTCATCTAAATAGGATGTTGTATCTTATTTTGAATTTTCTACAGTTGGCTTCACAATATCAGATTAGCAAAATTGACTATAAAATTAGGATTTTGTCCAACGACATTGATTATTTAAATTGAGTTTTAATCACAGTTTAGGTTAATAGATGTTTGATATAACAATTATTTTCTTCTTCATTTACATGTAAATTTACATGCATAATCTCTAATCTACATGTATTATGATAACATTAAAGTATCCTTTTTATCACATTGATTGTTATACCAATAAGGGATGATGATGGACTTTGATTAAATTATTAATTACAATGACAAATTATGAAAATGTTCAAAATAGTCCAAAAGTATTGGGATTCGATCCCTATAAGTATTAATGCATTTTTAATTTAAGAAATTTATTGCAAATGCATTTTGAAATGCATGCTTTAATAATTGCAAAATTTTGAAGTTTCAGCAAACATCTTCGATGCCAGCAGGATCGAGGCCAGCAGGGCTGAAAGGGTTAATTAAAATTCGAAAATTAGTAATGTATTTCCGCTATTTGGTATTATGCATGTGTTACTCTAGGCACTATTGTTCTGCTGCCTCTGCCCAGAAATTGGAGGTTAGGCCAGAATCCCTCCTCTAGAAATCGGATGTTAGGCCAGGGTCCCTTTTCTAAAAATCTCAAATTTTGTAAGAATCCATACCCTAGAACCCGAAAGTTAGGATTCCTCCCCTAGAAACCCCAGGTTAAGTTATAGGATCCCTCAATTCACCTATGCTACGTGCTCGGGCTCTAATTGCTCATGTCGAGGCCTGCATTTGAGGCTAAAAATATTAATAGAGGATAAAAGTACAGTTCTGTCAAAAATAACAACGAGTATATTATCAACTCATTTTTGCATTGCATATTATCAGCATACTTAACACAAAAGTACCCCTTAAGAAAAAAAAGTGATTGCCAATTGATTCCCAATTGATTGCAGACAAAATTGTTTGCAAAATAGTGATATTTGAAACAAATAGCACCAAAATTCCGCCATTTTGTACACATTTTGCATTTTGAAAACAATTTTGTCTGCAATAAATTTGCAAACATTTTTTTCCATAAGGTATGCGTATGCCATTATGGAGAAAATAATAATTGCTAATTAATTGCAGACAAAATTGTTTGCAAAATAGTGATATCCTTTTCCAATGTCGATTTCCCTGTAATTAATTTCATCATTAAATCGCGAAATACTCAATAACACTGTGGCTAAATTCTTTTTTCTTTATGTGTGTTTAATTGTGCGTAATTTGTTTCAAATATCACCAGTTGTTATCAAAATGTGTACACAATTGCGGAATTTTGATGATATTTTGAACAAATGTCACAATTTTGAACATAATTTCGTCCGCTCTCAATTGACAATCATTATTTCCATAAGGGTGTATTCTGCACTGAAAAGTTGTGTCTGACCAAGACTTTCACGAGTTGCCTTCACCAAATAATGTCAGTGATTGCAGTGGTACATTTTTCATCTCTGTCTCCAGTATTCCTGGCTTCCAGAAGCTGCATCAAGAGTCTGAATTGAAGATCCATAATTAACTATTTGGTTCATATGTCGTTAGTGCAAAAAGCATGGCTCTGGAATGCAATACATGCTGCATGGTGCGCAATTACGCGGTGCCATGACCCCATCCTTAATACATTAGCAGTTGGCTTTTATATCTTTCTTATGATTGTTGCGCACTTTGGTCCGAAATCCCGTCTCGCAGCACAAATTCTCCTCCACTCGAATAGCTTAAGAAACAAACGATCTCATATATCTGTGTAATCATCTGAGATTGCTGAATTTTCATTTTCTTACATTCCTTAACGCTTGGTGCCTTATTCTGACCACTTTGCTAGGACATTCTGTTGAAATGTATGAAAAAAACAAAAAACAAAAAGCTTCTTGCTTATTTACTCTGTTAATTGCTTCTGACGATGAGTTTATAGCACCATTTGTTATTGCATGCGTTTGGTGCATTTCGGGTTTTATGGGAAAAATGCCTTCTGCCTTCTCCGCACATTTTCATCCTTTTTCTTTCATTTCCACTTATTTCAATGTTGGAGAAAGCGAGATGAAAAACAGGAGAAAACAAGAAGTAGAAAAAAAAACTCATTGTGCCCCAAGAATGCCAGAAATGTTTCGTGCTGGGTGCAAGCGTTTGTTTGCTTCATGGCAAACATTAGCTTAAAAAATGAGGTTCTTGGCTCAAATTTCGACGTGATTGCTTTATCGTGTCATCTTTCAACCTGCTGGTCGGGGCTTTGGCTTCATTTGCTACGAAATTGGAGAAATAAAGAGGATATCGAGCTATAACACCACCTAACCATAACATGTTTTAATTTCATTTAAAACGGATGTTCACACCGCATAATTGAACAAGGTATTGGCCGTTGACATCACTGCAATTTAGGATTGATAGCTGTAGTTGAGGAGTAATGCTCTTTTTCGTGTATAACATAAACAGTGCTATCAGCATGTCCTTAATTCATCTGATTTTTGCCTGTACACCAAACGAGAAATGAATAACGTATAATAAATATTCCCTTGCACACCTTAGGATAATTTTCAAAACTCAGTTGCACCATTCGAATCCCTATACAGTAGAACCTGTCTAAAATAAAACACTTGGGACGAGGGATACATGTTATTTTAGACAGGTTCATCTGTAAACATGCTACAGTGAAAAT
Source organism: Xestoiulus laeticollis (assembly GCA_034698905.1). Classification (NCBI taxonomy): domain Eukaryota; kingdom Metazoa; phylum Arthropoda; class Diplopoda; order Julida; family Julidae; genus Xestoiulus; species Xestoiulus laeticollis. The sequence goes on along the minus strand of JAQGCC010000071.1, from coordinate 24,540 downwards.
AAGGAATTTTACCTTTTTGAATCCTTCGAGTCACTAGTTATTGGTAGGTTCTATTTTCACAGCTGTAAAGTAGGGAATTTCCCCGGTTTTTAATCCTTATACATGTGTACATGTAAATAGATAAGTCAATAGTTATTCCATAGTATCACAAGCAAACTTTAATTGCCAATATGTTATATACTATACAGGTACGTACAGTTCTACCGGCAAATAGCACTTCCCTCCAAGTAGCACAACTTGTGGTTGAGTCCCAGTGGTTTGTACTATTTACAGGTTTCATTGTGTTTAAAACATCACTAAATTATACACTGTAGTTTCTCAATTTCATTTTTAAAATCATACATTATACTTAACACCATAACAATAAGTAAGTTTTTGTACATTACAAATGCAATGTGTAGAGTTTAGCTTCACTATTTTTATCAACATATTATGATACAAAAATTTTAATTTAGGTTAGCACTTTGGTATTAAAATGTCATAAATATCTAGGTTTCACGCATTGAATATCTTCATGCTATTTTTATAAGAAAATAATATATTTAATTAAAACTAATATCACACCATATAATAAAAACAATAAAACTTCTAAGCTTATATTTTAAATTTAAGATTGACATTTTGTATTGATTATTCAATTCGGTAAATAACATGAAAACATTTTTTGTTCTTAATTGTTCAGGTCAAATTTTCAAATTAAACTTAACGAAACATCTTAACATTTTAATTCATATAAAGTCTTATATCTACCACAAGGCTAACAATAACTACAAATGAGTGCAATGTGTAATTACTATATGTTACATTATTAACATGTATATTTCGATAGATTTTACTGTACGACTATGAATTTTATTGGTATAATATGTAAAAAAAAGCCCATCCAGAAATGATTTTCTTAAAAAAAATAATGAATACAATCAAACAGGGAAATATTTAGCTATTGAGAAAAGCGTATTATTGGAAAATTGCATGATGAGGCCTCAGATATTACTATAAAAAAAAGATTAAAAGAGAAGAGCTTAACTTATTGGCAGCCCAGGGAACATAGGAAACGCCGGAAGTTACAAAGGGCCTAAAAACGTGTAAGATTGAAACATTTTCTCCTATCACACCTCCCTAAACTCATATACCAACTTACAAATTTAAGCTTTATTGCCACGCTGCGTGGGCTTTACTTTTTTGATTTTTTTTTCTCCTATTGACAAGAAAAGCTGCTCATGATTCAAAATTCTTTAAAAGTGACTGACATTTATGTCAATCTGCTTTCTGGAGAGAATGGCGATACAAACTTCGTTACATGTCAACATGTATATTTTTGGGAGATGCATGCAAAGTAAGATAGACAGCTCAATCCTAGAGCACATTCAAAGCATAACTGAAACACGCATAATATGAAGTTCAATTCCCATCAATAGCGTAGAAATGCATGGCTGGAAACAGGGATTGGAGGGGGAAATCCCTCCAAGATTTAATAGGGAATTTGCCAGAAGCCAAATATGTTAGAAGGCAGAAAATCGAGGAAGGTACAGTATATTTTTACTTGTATTGTTATTTCATTGATTGAGATTTGAAACATGCATTTTCACACTCATAATGGGCTTCCCACCATCATTATTTCAAGACAATGCATTATGAACATAACAATGCATCATAACAACTCTTATTCTGTTAAATTAATTCAGGTTTGCATAGAGGGAAAATATTATATATTTGGTATTAGTATGAGAGCATGGGAAGGGTTAATGAACAGGAACCATCAATCCCATTAACACCTGGGAAAGTGACCACTTTTGCATAGTGACCACTTTTCATAAATTGGTTTTAATACATTTCTTTATAAAAAATCTCTGTATAGTGACCACCTGTCTATTGTGTATAGTAATCAGGGTGTGCTTTTTTCCAAGTTTTCCATTGGCAATGCAACTAACAAAGTGACCATGTCTAATCTGCAATAGCAAGAATATTAAGATAATTACAAGGGGAAATCCCTTTAAGAGGAAATTTAAGTGTAAAATGGGAATTTGATTAAAGGGTAACGACATACAAGTCATCTTGATTCCTGTTTTAATCCTAAAATTTTTCATACAACCCAGCCAAAAACACTAAAGCAAATAGCCTATATGAATCTTATAGGCTTACATTGTACATGTAAAGTGTATGATTAAGCTTCTATCAGTCCTTCATTTCATTCTTTTAATTACTGCAAATTGTTTGGAAAATATTCATGAAAATGGCCTCAGTTTCACCAAATATGTACAAAGAGTTTCACTTAAAGGATAAAATTAAACTTTTGAAGTATTTGGAAACAAACATGTAAAGAAGTACATCTGAACAGTTTCAAGTTAGCAAAAACTTTATTGACAATTAACATTAAAAACCAAAAATTGGATTTCCTGAAACTTTAGGAAGAGGTTAATTGAAATTATATTTCAGTGTCATTCTCTGTATAGTATTTTATTCGCTCAAGATTATTACAATTTTTTAAAATTTCAAAAAATGAATTCTTTTAAAACCTATACCAAAATGAAATAAATTTGGTTTCAACAAACTAAAACTAGAGAACTACCTGTTTATATCCGTAATATTATAAAATAACTTGATCACCAATACCAAACCCAATATGTTAACATGTATAACATTTATGTCCTAAACCACCCTAGTCAAAATGAAAGTATACTTGGTAAAGTATACTAAGTGCAGTACCCTTTATACTTCTAAGTACACTTTATTATACTTCTAGCTACACTATTATACTTCTAGCTACACTTTACAGCAAAGTATACTATGAAAAGTGTAATTGATTTTCAGTTAGTATACTAAGTGCACTCTTTTGACAAACCCCACTTTATTATACTTTATTTCTAAGTACACTTTACAGTAAAGTATTCTAGGAAAAGTGTACTTTTTTATAACAGTTATTATTCTAAGTTCACTTTTTTTGGACAACTTAGTATACTTAGTATTCAGAAAAGTATACTACAGTGTAAGTACATTTAAGATTTTTGACAAGGGCACGACTTGTAAGCCATACAAAAATTCAATTTCTATGGAATCCCATGCAGTTTGTATAAAAATAAAATACATATTTCATGTTTCGCATATATATATATGCCAAAATAAAGCAAGGATGCAGAAATAGTTGGTATAGGTATAAACGATGGAGTAAATGTTTGGAAATGACAACGCCCATAAATCCCTATCCATGCAAACACGATGCATCGACGCCTGCATTACGTATATGCCAACATTTTGAAAGATCTAAGCCTGAAGGTATAGATAAATTCGTGACGAGCTTGCTCGAATAAAACCAAAAATGGATCATTGATTGTAGGATTGAAACCCCAGTTAATAGCTTACATACAATTTGTCGTTCGTGCACCGCAGAGTCATCACTGCGGTTATCGAGCATGAAAACGGAAACGGAAGTAATGTGAGAAATTCGCAGGCAACTCTGGCACAAAAGGCAGCTATAGCAAGTAAAGGCTTGTTGCTCACTTCACTGTCATACAAAGTACAAGTGTGACACTTAAAGACATGTGGCACAATGCTCAAACGGAAATTTTACAACAGGGGTTCAATCGTGCATTGTTTATTCGGATGGGGTTTGGATTTTTTTTTAGGTTTTTTCTTAAATATAAAAGGAAGAAAAATCGATAAAACCACTTGTTTTTTGTTGCTGGCCAGTCACTTGAATAATCCAAGTTGGCTTAATATTGCCAGTTTATTTCGAAATTGAAGATCATAAATGGCGACAAAAAAATAATAAAATTGTCGTATGAAAGCGCAGACAATCCGTACTTTCGATAAAAAGGAGGTAGATCTTGCAGGATCCTGCCAGCCTGATCATGGTACATATGTATAACACCTGATTCACACCAACGTTGATGTAGAACTGATGTGGATCAAGAAAACTTTTGCGTGTTAATTCACACCGCAGAACTCAGTTAAACTGGTCACATGACCTAGTATACTGTGCCCTGTATAGTATAGGTCATGTGACCAGTTTAACTGAGTTCTGCGTTGTGAGTTAAAGCCCCCTTCGCACCGCACGCGAATCACTGGTGACGCTGTGCGGTAGAGTGCGGTGGGGCCAGATATGACGTCGGCGCATGCGAATGTGAAGTGCGGCGGCGTTTAGGCCGACGCTAAAAAGACGCCATCTTTGTTCTTTGGCTCGCCTGAATTCAAAGATGGCTGCCGGCGCACAAGGCACCGTCTACCTGAAATGTCCACCTAGTGGAAAACATGGGAAACTATTGCGCCGTCACGTGTGAGTCCAATCCAATGCCGATCTCTCGACGTAAAAGTGATTTCCGTTTTACGGCGAGTGATTCGCGTTTGGTGCGTGGGGGGCTTAACACGGAAAAGTTTTCTTGATCCACATCAGTTGATCTACATCAACGTTGGTGTGAAGAAGGTCTAAGGTTATTTTACCTAAATTTTGGGAGTTTATTGTTTATTAAGATAGTTCTGATCTATATGCTTATCGGGGTAGGAATATTCGGGTGTATATACACCAAAACCTGCGAATAGTGAGTTATCGCTAAATAGAGGGACGCTATTTACAGGTTTTTTACTTGTAGAGTGCTTATTACGTTGTGGCACCTTAAATCAGGCTTTTATGAAAATAGTGTCATCACTTCCTGCTCCACTGTGTCCCTAATATCCCTTCGTGACGTCATTGTTGGTCCCTGCTTTAGATACCCTAAAGCTTGCTACAGACTACCATATCACATCACATGATGACTCGTGATGGATGCTCATACCACATGGGGGGAAGTAATATAATGCATTCTTTAGAATTGTTGGGAATCACACGATGTGATATGATGGTAGTCTGTAGGAAGTTTTATTCTACTGTGCAGAACTGTACTTTACTCCTCTATTTATAGCCTCAAATGCAGGCCTTGACACGAGTAATCAGAACTCCTGGCACCTGGCATAGGTGAAGAGAAGGCATTCTGACCTAACCTAGGGTTTCTATAGGAGGAATTCTGACCTAACCTAACCGAACTTAACCTAAAATTACCTAATTTTAGCCACGTCCAAAACAGGAAATCTGAACACAATGCAACTTCATTACCAGAAAATGCCACAAAATTTGCATTGTAAGCTAATTCTAATAGTAAAAACAGCGTAAAGCATGGAATATGGCATGGCTTTCAAATGCAGCGTTTTGATTGGTTTCCCCCGCTTCATTTCAAGGCCATGCCATGCTCAATGCTCTACGCTATTTTTATCCTAAACCTCACTTGGGGTACATGACCATCACAAGTACAGTACATGACCATCAAGTATAAAAGTTTCTGACCCCCTGCCATTTCAAAATGTCAAAGTTCATTTTTATGCTCCATCCTCCTCCCTTTGTTTAAAACAAAAGACGCATTTAAAAAGTTTAAATATTTCAAAAATGCTAAATTTAACTTCATTTTTTCTACGTGTAAAAATACAATTGGATTTTAAACAATTTACTGGTGAAAAAGCTTTTGAGACGCATATGCATTTTTTGCTTTGTTTTTTATTCGCACCAAAAAACAATTAAATTAATTCAACAAAAGTTTGCTAATTTATTTCTTTTTAAAAAAAGAGTGTGCAATTTGAGATGAGATTTCTGAATCAACTATAGGAATCTTGCCTAATGACCATTCCAGTGCAATGTGCTGAGCTGCATTTCCTCTAAAAAGATAGTCACTTCAAGTTAACATTTGGTTGAGCAGAAAAGGGTCATGTTTGCATAAATTCTTTATTTAAGATACGGAAGACTGCGTCTTAAGTAGGAAATGAGCACCCAGATGAAATTAAGAAACCATAGAGGCACTATCACTCTCATTTGCTATTTCAAGAAAATTTAACATACAGTAACTGCAGTAAAAGCCCACGCTTTAAACTTTCGGATTTCATATTCAGAATTTTAAAAAAAACCTTTTTCCCTATACTCAAATATAGTCGGCTCTCGATATAACGAAATAACATTCGTTCGTTATAGCATAAGGTCTTTTTACACATTTTTTTCGATCCTATAGGCGGCTTTCATAGATTTATGATACCTAGTAGTTTTTAGCGACTGAAATAACATTTTATTACCCAACATGCAGTAGGCCTACCCTCCTTATTCTATTAAACACCCGGCCTAAATGTAATTTTTTCTAAATGCTGGAGAGTCTGCACACGTACTAAAGCTACTTTTGCAGTATTTTGAGTACCCCAGTATTTTGAGTATTTGGAGTGTATATAAAATATAGGAACTTTTTTAAGACAGTTTTCCTATAAACAGTTTTAAGAAAATACTTCAGTATTAAAAGGTATCATTAGAATAATACACTTTGAACAATTAAGGTCTAGATTAATACATTTATTTATTTGTACGTTTAATGTTGCAGACATGGTAAAGTTATTTCCTTCTTAATTTATTAGTCTATCTTGTTTGAAATTATTTTTTTCCAGTTCAAGTAATTGTATATAAGTCTTTGTTTAACATTAGATGAAAAAATGTTTTTGATTGCATGGGAATATCTGATTTTGGTTTATTTTGTCGTGCCCAACATGTGGGGGTTTATGCTTGTTCAGTGCTCGTCGTTTGAATGAAATTATTGGAATTGGAATATAAAATTTTGGATACACCGAATAAGCTTTTATTCATATGATTTGGATGCCCGAAAATGCATAAAAAAATTTGAAATGATGATATTTCGTGGTTGAGTTTGCACCATAGAGAAAAGTGATAATAATAGTGTTGAGGTGTGCTATAAGCAGCCAAGGATAAAAAAATATGGATTTTTTGTGTTGTTGAAAACAGGGAATAAATGAAGTTTTAGTCGTTTCTCTAGAATATATCGATTCCTGCACGACAAGGCCTTATACACTGTTTTATTTATGTATCCTTATATATAAAAAAAACTTATTTCTTAGAAAATTCTCAAATATATACTCTTAAGATATATGACCCACGAACAGTCCCATTATACAAAAGGTTAGAAAATGTAAAGAAGGGCATTGTGGATGTTTCATTTTTAATTAAATATTGGGTGTATTGAGTGCACATACACATATACTTTATCAAATAAAATTTCTTATTTTTACAAATAATATCAAGAGCTATACAAACTTCAAAATAATGACAATTTCAGTTGAAGGGTTCTTATGTGGAACGCTATAGTAACGATATATATAAAAATGTAATTTATTTTTATGATTAAAGTTGCCCACTTCAAAAAGTTATATTTTTTATACCGTATTAAAAAATTACACATTAAAAAAAATAATTATAAAATCCAAATAAGAATATTGGGACAAATATATAACTTTCAAAATTTATATAAAATAAATTAAACACTGATAAGTTTTAATATGCATGTGTTTAATATTTATATTTATATAAGAATCATTTTCGTATGTTTTTTTTTAAAAAAAACAAATCGTTTTATGTATCCTCATTGTTGATATTTAAAGAAAATGTATAACTTTAAAGCAGTATACATTTACGTTATATACAGAGGTGGCCCAAAAGTAATTGCCACCAAACTTTTTTTTCCTAATTTAAATCTAATAGTTATAACAATTCTGTTAATCCGGTTAAATAGGAAATCAGGTGTTCTCTATCCACTGATGTTACTAGATTTTACCTATGCCCATTGTTTCACGGAAACAAAAATATAACTTTTTAGCCGTAACACTTACGACAAAATGTCAAATTAGTCTTCATTGGCTATTATTCAAAGTTGTTACGATGTTTTTTTAGCTTAAGTGTTAAAGCTAAAAAGTTATAATTTGGGTATTCGTGAAATAACGGTCGTAGGTAAAATCTAATAGCATTAATTTATAGAGCAATCATGACTTCCTATTCAGCTTCATTAACAAAATTTTCATAACTAAAAATTTAAGAAAATTAAAGTGGGGTACCACACACTTTTGGACCACCCTGTTCATTATACCTAAATATGCTTGGTGTATAATATACATGTATATAAATTGTTTAAAGGTCAACTGTTTCGATTTTAAAAACTATAATTATTTTAATCATTTTATAATGATGCAGTCATTGTTATATTACATAAAATAATGTATATTATGCAAAACATCATTTTTTTCCAGCTATTTCTGTTATTCTTATACTGTTATTCTTAATCATATTGCTGATCCATGCACTTTTATTTAGGTTTGATTACCATAATGTATTATTTTTTTGCATTTTCATCGATTATAGGCTGCTTTCATGTTTGTGGATTTGCATCATGTCTTTCTATAAATCATTGGCTTTGGGCTTCCGTGGGAAATTTTGTTGTCTCCTTTTGATATACAATTGAATTTTATTATATTTCGACCTGTAAAATGGCGATATTTACTGCCATCATTGTTATTTTATGATCCACTTTATTATACGGTACGGCGGCATAACGTACAATTGCGGTGTCATTCATTAAAATTGATGGCAACTCATATTTTCTATGCAATTTATTGCGTCAAAACCTAATGGAACATCCATTATACAATGCTACATATTTATGCTTTATAAGCTTAATAACCTAGACCCACATAGGTTCAGCTCGATATGAATATTATCGATATACTGTTATCCATAGCTGAATATCCCACGAATATTATGAAACAGCATTTTAATTTAAGTAATAAAGTCAGCTCTCGATATAACGAACAAGGTGGCACCTCTCATGCATGTATTAGTCTCTCGGTATAACGAACTGAGTTAATGGTCCCTACCAAATGGCCTATAAGACTACCTATCGTTTTTGTCTCTCGGTATATAGCGAACGTTCTATATAACGAACTGCACGAGTAGATGGACCCGACTAAAATACTTGTACCTCACATGTATTATCCTCTCAGTATAACGAACGTTCTGAATAACGAAGAGTGGATGTGCCCGGCTAAAATGTCTATAGCTACCTCTCATGTATTAGCCTCTCGGTATAACGAAGCGCTCGATATAACAAACAGAGTGGATGGTCGTGGCCCAAATATAATACCTCTCATGAAAGTACGTACATAAAAGTACCTTAATTGGTAAAGTACTGTATACTAAGTTCACTTTTGTAATAACTTAGTATACTTTATAGAATACTTTCATATACTTCTAGTACACTTTACAGTAAAGTATACTAGGAAAAGTATACTTGATTTTCAGTTAGTATACTAAGTGCACTTTTTTTAAAAACTTGGTATACTTAGTATTCGGATAAGTATACTAAGTACACTTAAGATTTTGGCAAGGGTTAGTGTCTCGATATAACGAAAGGTTTAACTGGTTAAATTAAATTGAAGTAGTTCAGAGACCTGTTGTGTTGTAATTAAGATTCATATTTTCATTGATTTTAAGGATTGGTTTTAAAAGTTAATATTTAACCCAACATGTTGGGTATATTTATCCCAACATTTGGTTGTTACACTTAAATTCAACCTAATGTTATCCCAATGTTCGTATGTGCATATAGCACTCAATATTCTGTTGAATTTAATCCAACTTTTTTGTGTGTATAATACAAAATAATAGAAATAGCTAGCAGAAACCCCTGCATATCTTTAAGAAGGTTGCCCATCGTTAGAAGTTCAAGGTCTTCACTCCCAAACACGCTCTTATAGATTTCCCTTTTTTATTTCCCCAAGAAGATTGCTGAGAGACATTGTAGGAAAGTGCTTGTAATTCGTTATAGATGATTCGGTGGTGAAAAACAGCAAAAGTAGCGCCACGACACCAGAAGTGGGCAAATGGCACACGTGTACATTTTTCAAACATGACTTTTTTTTGCCGCATTTCTCAGGAGACACATTTTGGACTTGATTCTGTTTAGCCGATGGCCCTCCTTTTCTTGCATGACACTCTTAGCAAACAAAACCAGCTCACAATCGACTTTCGCACAATAGAAAAATTGTGCGCAAAAGCGTGAATGAAAAAGTGCATCCCTCATCCTATATAGCATCAATAGCTTCAAACCAATAAAGATGGGTCAAAGTTCACGTCTCTTTAAAACCTTGTTTGCACGTTGGAAACAAACCAGTATGCATCCTCATAACAAAATCAATGAAGAACTTGTATGATCCCAGAATTCAAACTATGCAGGGGCTAAGCATTCAAAATATGCATTATATGTCTATTTTTTATGAAATTTAAAATCAATTTTGCAAATTAATAATAATGTCTACTTATTAATATAAAACAAAACCTGTGAATACCACAAACCAATATGACCAAAATTAATTGTGCTCTTTGGATGATCGATAATGCTATTTGGAGGCTAAGAAAAATGATGATTCATATACACCAAGGTTATATAAATGTAAGATTCGCTACTCACAGGTTTTGCTGTAACGAAAGAGCAGGTTAAACAGGGTTTCTATATCAATTTTCCTGAACTTTTCCCTGACTAGCAAAGGTATTATAAACTTACCTGACTATTCCAGGCTTTGTGTTAAACAAGAATGTGTCCTTATAATTAAAAATCGATATTTTCTGACAAATCTTGTGATGTAAAAACAAATTATCAATTAAATTTAAACAATAATTATATATTATAACATATTGTAACACCCGAGGTTACTTAATGAATCCATTTCAGATTTATCATACAACACATGTCAAGTCAAAAAACATGAAATTATGAAATTTCCAGGATCTATAAAAACATCTTTCATATGCCTCTAACATAATTTTCAAACAATATGACAAATCATTATCTTTCAAATCAAAATCTTTTTTTATATCGATTAGCAAAGATTATAATGAATGTCAAATTATTTTTTTCGCTGGAAACTAAAGACTATATTTCGATAGTTGTTTAAATGAATAATACAGTATGTATATAAGATCAAATAAGCATGTTGATGAGCTTTAATTTAGCTAAGGAAAGCATTACAAAGGAGGAAAAATACACAAGTTTTGCAAAACTAGAATTCAATTTTAAAAAATAATGATGCATTTGCAATTAAGAATTCTCATAAATTGCCTGCTATGTCAAATTACGAGCGTATATACGATGACGCAGTTATGGAATTACAAAAAAGACAAATTTCAGATATAAATTTTACATGTACATGTATATGTGGATTAATAAACAGAGCGAACCCTCGATCATATAATGAGCATGAAAAACCAGATAAAAACATAATGTAGAATTTTAATTATCGAAGATAAGCTAGAACCATATCCAATGTCAACAAAAATCAGGTAATCATTGCTTGCTATCAATGATTGCATTATAGCAGTTAATAAGCAAGATGAATTTCAAAATAATTGTAATTTCCTATAAAATACCATTTGCACATGAATAACGTTTCCAAAAAAGCAGGATGAAAAAAGTGAAAAATTTAAATGAAAATGAATTTGAAAAAAGTTCATTTCTTGGTAAAATATTAGGTCACATTACAACACTAATACCTGTTGGAGGCTAAGGGTTACAACAACTCAAGTTGCAAGGTCCAACAAATGCTGACCCTTGACCTTCCTTTCTTTGTTTTGACTGCATGGCAACAACCAATGTCATTTTGTCTGCAGTCCGTTTGTTTTGACTTCTTTGAGGTCGTTTTTAACCAACTTTAAAAAGTCCTAGAGAGCTGAAATTTTGTGGGCAGCTCAGTCCCCGGTGATATTTTCATCTATCAAAATTTAGTAGAGTTTGTTAACAATATTAAGCCTCAACAATTGCCATTTTAAATGCAAAAAATGCATTCGTTATGCTACAAAGCTCTCAACTTAGAACGGTTCACTACGACGAGCGCATTACAAGTTTATACGAATGTGATGAAGCGGCATTATAGCGCTCCCTAATGTCGATTAGCGTAAATAAACGGTTTTAAGTGAAAAATAGTTTTTAAACACTTGTTTTTCAATATCAAACCATGGCACCGTTACCCATATCTCTCACTTACTTATATTAGTCATATGAAGTTTTTCCATAAAAATCAACGTACAAGCCAGTCGTGAAAACTTCCGGACAGATATTTAACGTAAAAAAGCCTCACCTCGCAATTGCACGTCCGCAGTCATATTTTCATCGTTGCAGAACCAAACAATGTAGGAATTTGTTATTACGTCAATCTAATGACCGTGCAATCATTTAATGTGGCCAATGTAAGAAAGACTAGCAATAAGCAAGAAGTGCAATAAGGAAAGACAATACGATCGTGACCTGGGAAGTCATTTTATTGGATCATCCTTGCATGGCTGAAGCTGAATTTATTGTGGCTCTCAATGCAGTTGCACCTCAGAGACCCCTGCCTGTGTTTTTCTCTCTTCAGCAATGACGAAATGAGCAAAAACTACATTAAATTGCATTGGCCGTGGATCAAATGTCTCTCTCTCTTGCTGCCATCCCTTGGTACCAACCGTTGTGCAGCAATTTGTGATCTATGGTCACAGCACTACTTTTTCCCCCCTTCAGACTCTTAACTGCTGTTACGAGCACATCTCCAAGAATCACTAAACAGCTAGACCCAAGCAACTTCCTCCTTTTTTTTTCAATCCCTCTTCATATCTGATACCGGAAGGAAGATAGTTCACAAAGCGTGCGGAGAAAACATTTCCGACTTCAATTCTTACCAAGAAAAATGAAGACGTTATTTCGGATACGTGCAGACTTCACTCAAGGTTTTTTTCTATCATAGTCTACTCTGTGATATTCGTGTTTATACAGCTCTTAATGTAGCTACTTATTAAATTTTATTCCAGAAAATGGTAGTTCTATCAAGATTTATCAGGAGGAAACTGTTATATGGGATGCTAGCGCGAGTCGAGTTTTAAGACTTGGAGACTTCAAGGCTAAAAGACAAACTTTTAGACTTGAGGATTTTGACGGAAATACAGCAAAAATAAATGATAGCAAAATAGCAATTTGTAGATTTGGGTATAAGGAAACATAGAAGTATATATCGCATATGGTCTACGGTGAATTTCTGCTGAGGTTTTGGATTTGGTTGAGGTTGAGGTTGGATGATATCAATCTCCCCCATGCTATATGTATTAAATAAGCGTATACATAATAATTGATTAATCATGCATATTAATGAGATTTTTCTCACAGATAAAAACCTCGGAGAACAATAGAAAAAAAACGATACCGGTAAACTGCATCTCAAATGTATAGGAGTCGACCTCTGGTGGTTCTAATTAGAAATTATTTGTTGATGTTTTTTATACCCATAATGCTGATGTACCTGTTTTTTAAATTAGTCTTTATTCAGCCAGTAAAGTGTATATTCATATCCACTTTCAAAATTAATGCAATCCTGTTTATTCTGAAGAACGTAATTAGTCTAATAACTACACGACATTCATGTTAATAATTGTTATAGATTTATATTTAACAGACAAAATTATGGAAACATTTGTTAGAGGTCAAAAGTTATAGTTGGTTAATATTTTTCGAAAGTACATTTAGCTTTAAATACATATTTAATCCATTACAGAATGCATTTTTACTAATCATGTTAAAAATACATGTGTAACAAGTTTTTCCATTATTTTATACTCTCATTATATTTGACATTATACAGGATGTGTCAGAAGCTTTATATTTACATACACACTGTACATGTTTATCACCCTATAATTATGTATATTTTATGATTAAGCCAAATCACTAAAAAAACTATTTTTATATAATATAGTTTTATTTAACATTGATCAAGCTAATTAAGTTTTCATTTAAGTATATTCATACTGTACATATATACAAATGTACAGTTAAAAAAATCAAATTTGTTTGCAAAACCTTATAATATTGATTATCTTTATCCTATTTGCCTGTTTTCATAGTTACAATAATAGTAGAACCTATGGCATACAGTCCAGAGTATTTTAGCTAAATTAAACATTAAACATTGAACATTTTTTTATAATTTGTTATAATATTGAACATTTTTTAAAATCTAGATTAAGTTTTTGTCAAAAGAAGGGTTGGATCGATTATACAGTTTTCTTAAAGTTCATAACACAAAAGCACTTAGCCATATTTAATTTTATATGTAAATCGTACAAAGTATTACAATTTCAACTGTACACAACAGCTTCCAAGAAAACCAGTGGGAAATGTGCATTTCATATCAGTAAAAATGTATTGCCTGTCTAGAAAAAGTTTATCATTCTGCTATCCTTCAAAAAATCTCTGCTCGTAAAAAAATTGTAATAAATGCAGTATAAAGGACGATAAATTGAGAAAAGTCAATCGTTTGCAAAATATATTTACTGCGGAATATACGCGCCGAATAATGATGAATGCGTGTTTTAAGCATTTAAAACAAATGTTAGGTTAAAACCCTAGTTGCATGATGAAAGCTACATTTTGTGGACGGTTGAACCAGTTGTAATAACAAGCCCATATAAAGTCAATGATGCATGATGCCAAATCTAATCTTGAAATGTGATCATTCAATGCAATTTTACGACGTGCTTTTATGGAATCTGGCCAAAATGTTTGGCATCATACAGGAAAAGATCATATCCAAAGAGCAATTTTGGCACTGCATGCTAGTGTATACAACATACATACATGTATACAGAACAGAATGACAGCAAAAAAGGCAGACATTCAGAAAAAAAATACTCAAATTTATAGAAAAGGAATAATACAACATAAAGGGGGAGTCTCTTAACAAGAAAATTTATGCACGACACTCAATGACAAATATTTTACTAATATTATATAAAAAAAAACGAAATTTTAGAGAAAAAAATGCAATACAGGTCTATAAACAATAAATATCTTAGTTGGAAAATGAGAAAACAAATTTCAACCCTTTCATTTACTTAAATTCAGTTAAAATGAGTGTCCCAATTTTATAGATACATGTACAGGATTGTGCCATCTTCTGATTTATTGTAATAACTTATGTAAGTTATGTGAAAGCAAATTTAATATTTATATTATGAATTTCCCAATTTTTTCAGAATATTCAAACAATGCAAAATATATTTAAGCGACTAGCTCATACCTTTATACATGTAATTTTCTTGACAATTCCAGGTTTTTTAGGTCTGGAGAAGCACTATACATATATTATTGTAATAGTTATGCCACATTTCGAAATATAATTTTAAATTTTTTTATTAAAAACATACAAGAAGACATACATTTTAATACGTTATCTAGAATATACATGAATATCCTTAATAGTACTTAATAAATTTATAGTAGATTTAAACAAATCATGGCAACTATGCATTTTTTCAGTAAAAATTTATTTTTTATCCAGTGTACTTTACTTTGGCAATATGTCTAATGTTTTCTTTTTACAGTTAGTGTATATTAAATTTTATAGTGTTTTATCTTAAAATTGCCTAAAAATTTGTTAAACAACCGGTTTAAAATCCTACATTTACAATCAATGCATTTATCTGCCCCTGTGCATCAGCAAACCTTACATACGAACATGTTTGCAGTGATTGCCAAATTACGGGGCATTTACACCAAACAACTATTTTCAATTTAAATTTAGTATTCCACAACTTATGAGTGTTACAAACATAAAATTACCTAAAGTTGTTTGAAAAAAATCGTTATTATCGTTATAATCTAAGATTTAAAATCCAGCACGTTTATCAGCCCCTGAAAGTTTGCAAACCTTACACAATCGTATGTACGTTAGATTTGCCTACGTTTAGGCGGCCAATGGGGATAAATGTGCTGGTTCCTAAATGTAAAATTTTAGCTACTTTTCCATCCAACTTTATGTAATTTTATGATTGAAACATTCGTAAATTGTGATATACTAAATTTAAATGAAAAACAGTTTTAGACGTATGTACCTCAAAATAAGGCAATCACTACAAGCAAGTCTGCAAAAAAAGTTTACGATTCTTAAAAATATTTAAAATCTCCTATATTGAATTATTAGGATTAAGGAAATCTTAATGATTTCTAATTCAAGCTTAACAAACACTTGTTTATTTCCCAAGATTCAATGAATTCAATTAATATTGTCCTCAATTCGGCAATCGTCTTTACAACTACCGGTACTATAATTTAATGAATGTTTTCACTGTATAGAATTGTGTTATATATTTTTTTTATTCTCGTTAATGCTTTAATGACTAAAATGCTTGTTTTGCTGCCAATAAGATTAGATAGGCCTTAAGAGATCAAAGAAAAGGGAAAAAATACTCGAGCGTAAAGATATAATCCTCGATTTCACCACAAAGGTATAAAATAAAAATCATGCGGAAAATAGTGAGGAAATCCTCTATATATTTGTACTTGTATAGCTCTATTGAAGTATAGAAATCGAAGAAATGCCTACTGACTGCAAATGATTTTCCGCTCGGTCTACATTTCTACTAAATTTACTGAATTCTCCTGATGGTTGCAATGGGCAAATGCCTGTGCTATCTAAAGGGCCTTTGCTAGAGTATTTTGGAGGGTACTTAGAAAAAAAAAAGGCGAAATGCACATTACAGAAACCATAAGATTCGGTTGAAAATTGTGTAGGGTAATTTACAATATCCTTTGATTATCCAACCCCAACTGCATAATATAATGTCAAAGACTTTCCCTTCTTCTTCTCCTCAATTGCTTTTCTTTATTTTCTACATCCCCCATTTCGAGTTAAAAGCATTAAACATAACACAACAGAGAGAAATTCCATACCCAATTAATGATGCCTTTATAAGCCATTTATTCTTGTATAAAGCAATTAAAAACCGTTAAGCTCTTAGTGTGCCTCTTTTTCTCAAATAATTATATAAAAACGACTTGGTGGAGCCAAAAAACGAGATTTTAAGATGAAATGTGCTTTTGGCATTCTACTATGTTGAAACTTGATTAAAGCTAAGGAAATTTTGATTTAAACTGGATTTATATGGGAATTGGGTACTAATTAAATTTTCCTTTTGTTAAGGTATCACATTAGAATACATGAAAGAATTCAGAATTGCTTTAAATTACATATCTAAAAATCTAGAAATGATAATTGTAATAAATGAATATTAATATGCCGCCTATATGTACTTACATATATACAGTGTGTATTAGCCAATTAAAATATTTTGATTAATAACTTCATTAATAAAGGTTGAATTTATCACCAATTTGATAAATAGCTATCTTATCTATAATATAAAATGTCTTTATTTTAAGTAATATAAAAATCACCAATCAAAATAACGTTTCATGGGCTTTCATCTGTTTTTGATATAAAAATTACAGTAAAGTTATAAAAAATCCCGACTTACGATTTATGAAATTTGCTCCGAATTATTTTCAACCTAATAATAATTTTATAAAATTTATACCGATTTGCGTTTTATAAATATTTTTTATTACTTTGTGTATAACATTTACAGTATACATGTATGTATATGTTATGATTAGAAAAAATTATGCTTAAAAGTGTCGTTAAAAATCTAAATAATTAAATGTCATTAAATCTACTACAGTACTGAAAAATAAAAGCTACAATTGCGTTTTCCATTCACGAAAAGTAAAAATCGGACCTAGAGTTACAAAAGGACAAAAAGCGTGACCTCGCCACTTCAAGGAGGATAAAAAAACAGAAGAAAATGCAACCTGAATAGCAGTTAAATTAAACACCATTACGTTATCAGTATGTTCATCCAACGTCTAAATTTCAGCTATGTCAAAAGAACGTACCACATACTTCATTATACACTGTTCAATATAGATATTCAATCCACTGTACTGACGTCACTAGTATGTACTAATATAAAGCAATTTAAACAATTTGTTTGATTTACATTTCGTTTATTACAAGATAGAATTCGTGACAGGAACTAATATCTGAACATATTTGTTGTTAATCTCCAATTACATTTTGGTGATAAACTATCAAAAAAATGAATTTTTCAATTCAATTTTGAATTTGGGTTTGTTGAAATTAATTGGTACATCCACTCTGAATCCATGGCTGATTCCCAATGAGATTTTCCATTTTAGGCATGATGTTTATGTTGTTACCTCGTGTGTTGGACGAATGGTTTGTGAAGGAAGTGTTAATGTGTCCTAAGGGAGCATTCTGTGGGCGTCCATTTGGTTTTATACATTGGATTCCATTGACTCCACCTCCTCCTACTCCTGCTATTCAAGTACCAAACTGACATCAGTTTGAAATACCTTTATAGACGATGATCCTGGCATTTTTATACTCGAAACTGGCATCGTAGAAGAAAATAGGGCGATCGTGAAATCGTTGTGAAGGAACGTGGAGGCGGAACGCCATTTTATTGTCAAGAAATGGTTCATCAATTCTCCGCTCTACGTTTAAATATATAGAGCAGTGATAGGAAAAACTCGTCCCTTTTTGTTGTATAGTCCTGCTAAACGGATTTGATTGAGCTATTTTTTTCGCTTGGATTTTTTTAACCTAAATGAGTGCGGTGAGTACGGTGAAAGAAATGCATTCCACTACCTTAGACAACGAAACAAATGGACGACTTAATATACGAAGCACGTTCCCAGGACAAAAATCAAAATCTTTCAAAGAAACACTTTTTTATAGAGAGCTATGTTTGGGAACAGACGTAAGGAAGTGGTCCCGGTCTCGATTTTATATATATATCGTCTTAAACGTAGCAAAAATCTAAAAAAAATGTTTGAATGGTTTAGAAGGCGCGCATGCGCGAGAAGGAGATATTGTTTGATTGGTCAGTATTTTAATTATACATTTTGTGTGGGATATTTAAATTTGTTTGCATGTTTGCATGCTCCAAGATAAGAAAGTTTATTTTAGCTTTGAAACCTTCTGCATTACTTGTTTTTCCATGTTAAGGTATAGCAGTAATACAGAGGTGACTTCTTATGCACTACTATGGTTTAGATGTCCTACATGCACGAGTAGGAGTTCTTAGCCCCTTTATGACCACTACCTCCTACAATACCAAAATCTTGTTTATGGCCCACTTTAAAAAATATTTAATGGTGCACAGAACTATAGAACTGGGTTACCGAGAGCACCTACGGTGCTTTTTCAGCCCGTTTTTCAAGCGGGTTTTCTTTCCACCCATGACAAAACAGAGATGGAAAACAAAGATTTCAAAACACTCACTATTTGGCATAGAAATTTAATCCATGAAGGAAGCAGAAATCGCGGCCATGACGCCTTTATCGCGTCCCCCTATCCCTTTGTGAAGCCGATTTATTCGGCTGTCGAGCCGGCGATGAAAGGTAATTAAGCCAACAGCCGCAACATTCGGCTTTACAAAGGGATGGGGGAAGTGTTTACGTAAGCCGGCAGCCATCCAAACGTGTAGGCTTATGCTTACACGTTTGGGAAAAAATGGCGACGGCTGTATTGATGCCGTAGGTTTTTTAGTTAGTTTCGTAAGCCATGTGTAAGCTGGTATGAGAACCAACCAACAAACCAACTAAGAAACGCATGCGTTTTAATATAATAGGATTGCAAATAAATTTGTGTTTACGATATGGAAGTATAGCGGTAATGATTCATGACAAAAGAGGGATTGACAGTTTTCTTTCATCTTAATTAACGAGAACGATAAACATACTATTAAGCATGCGCATCAATAAGTTAAGCTCCTCAAAGACAATAGTGGGATTGACAGGTTTCCTTTAACTACAACAACATTGGCAACACTGTTTATTTTGTCAATGCGCATGCGTGAGGGCACCGTCAATGGGTTTGTGGTTGAGGGAAGATGACAATTTTATTAGTTTAACGTAATACCACAACGACTTTTGCAGCGCATAACTTATTGATGCGCATGCATACTAGTGTGTTATCGTTCTCGGCAAGATTAAAGGAAACCTGCCAATTTCCCTATTGTGGTGTCATGCTAAACTAATGAAATTGTCGTCTCTCCTTAACCACAAACCCATTAACGTCATCCCCACGCATGCGCATTGGCAAAGAAGAAAAAAAACGTGCTGCCATCGTCATGATTAAATGAAACCTGCTCAATCCCTCTAATATTAGTATTATTTACAAGGAAAATTTTTCCTGTATGCGGTTTTTGAAGAATCGAGTGGGGACATGGCTCCCAGGTTAAGAAATGGTGGCTGAGAAGGTGTAGACTCAGGAGTGACCTAATTCTAGCAGATTGATATCCTTACAAAACCATTTTGAATAAACCAGGAGTACTACAAGGCGAGCCCCTAAGTCGCTCACTTACAATTATTAAGGCAGTACTAATTATTCGATTCATATTTGTCTTACACTGCCACAAAATCAAAACCCACACGCAAATATAAATACTCCAAACATATAGCATTCAAAACCAATTTTCCATTGCTGGTTCAGTTACATATTGATAACATAAGAGGACCAATTTTTGGCCTTAATCTATTCCACTATAGGTTCATTTACAATTGTATTGTAATTTATATATTCACAATTACGGTAAAATGTTAACATTGCAATATTGTATATATTTAAAAAAAAATGAAAATATTACGATTAATACAAAATTTCAAAACATTTTCTTTAAAAAATGTGTTCTATATAACTGTTTTGAATTTATTTCATTAACGAACAACATAAAAGACATATGATTATTAAAACTTCTGAAAGAAACTGTTAAATTCTTGATTTACATTATCATTGTATAGTTTTGGTAGCCTGAAAACAAGTTAAAAATACAAATAAATAGAATCCACTATGTTGTAAATTTTTTATACGTTTATATTGCTTTAAAATAAAACTGCACAAAACCACATGCAAGAGCATAAAAAGTCACCACATGTAGACAGTGATTTGTTAAAAAAGGAGGAAAAAATAATAAATAAAAGATATGTATATACTGCAGCCACTAATAGAGCATTCTAAGAATAAGGGTATTGTGAGCCTACACTCAACCTAAATCATATTCAGCTTGTATGCAACATAGAAAAACGGCTCCATTAAATCCCACTTTCATATTTTTAGTGCAAGTTTATATGCTTTTTGGCGTGAAATTTACGAGCATAATGTTGATACGCACCTTTTTTTTAAAATGCAAACGCAACCCTGCGTCCTAGAATTTGCCTCATAAGTTGGGATAATAGTGAAATATATGCACGCAAATCCATCGATACCGCCAATACGTCATTACTAACGTCAAAAAGCGTAACGAAAGGCTGATAACGAGCCATTAAACCTTAGGAAAAGTGCATCTCTACAACTTCTGCATAAAACTCAGTTTGGGATCAAAATATACTACTTTTTTCATAGAACTTGGTAGAGAATAGTTGAAACGCATTATATGGCAAGGCGATTACCATTCAATTGTTTTAAAAGATGGGCTTTTCATTGACCATAAAATTGCGTGAAATTTATACTTTTAGATCATACCTCCGTTTTATGCCAACAGGACCTCTTCAAAGGCGGTAAAACTTCAAATAACACCACAATAGAACCAAGAAAATACATGTACATTAAAACTCATGCATTCTACACCTTGTCAAATACAAATTTATAAAATTTAAAATTGAAATACAAATTTTCGATACATGTGATTTGAAAATAGTACGCTATTACACTTTTATGGATATTGGCCTCTAAGACCTTTAGAGGGCAATTGTGTAAAATTTCCGTATACAGTGTATAAGAATATGACTTCAACTTTTTGTAATTAGGTTTTGCTGTATATTCAGTAAACATATTTTTGCCAATTTTTAAAGTAGCTTGATATTCCTAACATACTACAGTGGAATTCGCTTATAACGATGCCGGATATAGCGATATTCCGGGTATAACGATTCCGACAATGTATTCTGTTGGTCTGTTACGTTTCGTACAGAAATATTGTTTAGATACTACAATGCCGGATATAACGATATACTGGACATTGCGATCCAATTTTAATGAAACGAAAAATGGATTTTTCATTCGCCAATAACGATTTTCTGAGATTTCTTCCCCTATTTAAAGAAGAATTCCCATTTTTTATGAGCATATGCATGTAATGATACAGGTAATGTAATTACAAAATGATTTACAATCTTAAAGTTGTGTTGAATTTTTACCTGAAATCGTATTGTATTTTTTTAACTTTTATTAACGAAACATTTAATTTCAAAAGACAAAAATGTTCGTATTTTGTATTAAATAAAGTCAAATTCAATAATTACATTTGAATATTTCACTGCTGATATTTGTTTAAATTTTAAAATTTAGTAATACAAGAAGTATAAAATTATACAAACTTTAAAATCCATCTTTATTATTGAATAATTGTTTTATCACTATTGGAATACAAGATGTATACATTTTTTAGTTTTAGATAAACGGTTTCACTAATTTTTATAAAAAAGTTTTAAATCTAGCCTTAATTTCCAGCAAATTTACCTTTACCAAACCGCTAATTAGTTGTAATTCTGAACGATAATTATTTCAGTCAAAACATTTAATAAATTCATGTAAATTACGTGTAAATTTTATTTTCATAAATATAACGATGTTCGGATATAGCTATCTGATTTCCATATTTTCAGCGAATTCCAATGATTTTAAAAACACCTTTACATTTTTGAATTTTTACGAAGTTTCCAGTGTTCAGCAGTTGTTTATAAAAGGAAAGACAATTGTTAAGAATAAGAATTGCAAATTTCACAATTCACAATTTATATAAAACCTTTATAAATATTTGTTGAACCTTTATATAACCTTTATATAAAACATGTTGTCTCATCCAAGTCAAACAGTCAAAACTGACAGAATGGGAGTGCTAATTGAACAAAGGAGGACAACATAGATAATAAATAACAAATAAAACTGTTATGGGATGACAGGAATGGCATTAAACCTATCTTATACTACTGCTACAGATAGAATTAATGTAATATTTCATCGATTTAAAGATTGCTTTTAGCAGAAAGATTATGATTAGATGTTACCAAGGTTGCCATTACTGACATCAATAGACTTGTTATTGGAAAAGGAAGACAAAAGTTGTAATACAGTAGAACCTGTCTAAAATAATACTATTGATAACATTGACAAATATTATTTTATACACGTTTCTCTGTAAAAATGATACCGTGCATACAGCTACAAACAGCTGCATACAGCTGCAAAATAGGGAATTTCCCCTTTTTGAAATCTTCATGAGTCACTACCTATTAGTCGACGTCATTTACACAGCTACATAATAGGGAATTTCCCTGTTTTTTCAAACTTAATACATGTATACATAGCATGAATCAGTGGTTATTGGGTATCATAAACAATGTTTAATTTCTCTTCATTTCCCTACCATTTTTATTTCCATGTTTGATATTTTTTGCAGTTCTATTGTTGATATTCCCTTAAAAAGTCATTGGTACCAATAGAAGTTATTAAATATCACTTTATGGAGGTTTACTGTTTTACACATGGGATTTTTTAGATGATATTATTTTACACAGGATCATTTTAGATAGGTTTTACTGTATTTGGTACTAAGATGTACCCTAAATTCTTTATAAGTCCATTGAGCTTAAGGCTTTATTGATATTAGTCTTTGTTTTAATTCATGTCAATTCATTAATGCCATTTCATATGATTTGTATTCAAGGTACTGTATTAAAAAATAAGCAAGAATATGCTGTTGTGTATCACAAATCTTAAAAGTTGGTTATTTTCACATGTTGGAAAATAATCTCGAGTTATAATGAGATTTTAATCCATGCTGGATTTACATCTGTCAGGTCTTCTCAAATATTAAAGAGTTGGTTTTTATTTATTACTTCGTACACCACTTCAAAACTAAGTTTAAAAGTGCTTCTCTCTAATTATTCAAAACCACAATTTACTCAAATCCCACTTATTTTTATATATACCTCCCAAAATCTCTGACATTAACATATAACTTGTAAGATGTATTAAGTCTTGAGTGGATTAAATTAATACTTCGTCTTACATTTCTAATTCAAAAATATTCTACTGCAGTTGTGCTTTAAGGTAATTTAAAAATAGGCCATTTAGTCCTAATTATGTCACATACATATATAGGGTGGACAAAAGTCCTATCCACCCCATAATTTTCTTAAATCATATAATTATGAAAATTCAGTTAATGCGGTTAAATAGGAAGTCGTGTGTACTATAATCTAATAATGCACACATCACTTCCTGCTCAACCGCAGATTTTTTATAATTAAATTTAAGTAAAAATTGGGATGGCACTGGCTTTTGGTCCACCCTGTATACATGTCCAGGGACACCATTATGCATATACACTTTAAAGGTCCTATACATGTATATATTTTACCCTGGTTGTTTTCAAATGATTTAATTAAAAACATTAATCTTAGTAAAAGTATATAGTAAAGTTTCTTAAAAATAATTTCAAAACATATAGATTATAATTAAAAATATGATGGTAAAATGCTGATTCTAGCATCACTGTTATCGTATTTATTTGTGCTATATAAAATTATATACCATAAAAGTGTATACCATAAGAATGTTTTCTTAAGAAGAGAAGTCTTTTAAAGAACTAGGATTTACTGGTAGTTTTTATTTTTCTAGGAAACACAATATATAGTTTCATTGCCTGATTCCAGAAGCCCTAACATTGAGTAAATGTATCCAGTTAAATTTCATTAGTTCCTAAAACCTTACGAGGCCATAATTTTGCTAAGCTTAAAGCTGTTTACATGTCCA